>JAZKJV010000553.1:0-258302 GCA_037367405.1 Ottelia alismoides
TCATTTCTTGCTGACCACTCCTCCTTCCAATCTGCAATAATCTCAGCGGGCCACAACCAGGCATCCGCGATCTGCCTTCCGGGAATGAAGACAGACTGAGACAGAGCGATGAAGTGCTCCAGAACCCTACTCAGTCGGGTAGCAAACACCTTCACAACAATAAGGTACAATGCATTGGAGATCGCGATCGGTCGGAAGTCCTCAATTCTTCCAGCCCCCGCCTTCTTCGTAATCAGCACCACCAGCACCTTCTTCAGCCGCTCGAATCCAGAATTGCCCCGACAGCATTCTGCCACCACCTCCAGCACCTCACCACCAATCAAGTCCCAGAACTCCTTGTAGAAAGAAACGGGGAAGCCGTCCGGACCCAGAGCCCCGTCGTCGTTCAGATTCCAGATGGCTGTCTGGACTTCCTCCAGAGTGACAGAAAGGGTCATGCTCCTAGCATGGGCGTCAGAGAGGCGAATAGCCCCAGTGCCCAGCCAACGCCAGCGTCTGTCGCCCCCCCCTAGCCGAGGGCCTATAGAAGTGATCCGCAATGGTCGAACAAGCTCCCTATTCCCCTCCACCGACTCCCTGTCAATGAGTAAAGATCTGATGAAGTTCTCCCTCCGCCTCTCGTTGGCCAACCTGTGGAAGAAGGCCGTGTTCGCGTCTCCCTCCCTGAGACACTTGTGTCTCGACCGCTGCCTCCACTCGATGATCCTCTTCATGTCCTCCTCCAGGATCCGCCTCTGCGCCTCCGCCTGCAATCTCAGCTCCTCATTGAGAAGGGGGCGCCCATCCTCCACCCCATCGTAGAGAGCGACCATCTCCTCCGCCTCCTCCCTTGTCGCGCTACGCGAGTCCCTCGTCTCCTTCTTGGAAGCACATAGCCTGGACCTCAAGGAGTCTAGCTTCTGTACCAACCGAACCGCAGCGGAACCAGCAACCTGCACCGAGTTCCAGTGCGAAGACACCATCTCGCGAACCCTGTCTTCAAGCAACCAAGCCTTCACGAAACGAAAGTAACCACGAGCGGGAGTGAGATCGTTGGAGTCCCAAAGGATAGGCGTGTGATCCGACTAGGTGCGAGGCCTGGCCGTCATAAAGGAAAGCAGAAAGATCTCCAGAAGCTCGGGCGAAGCTAGGAACCGGTCGATGCACGACCTAGAGTTGGTGCCATGCCAGGTATATCTGGTGCCCGTCGCATCTAAGACCTCCAGCTCCAGTGAATCCACTACCTCGAGCAAACGCTCAGAACCGGGGTCCTGACCGCCCTGCAGCCTCATCCTATCGGATGAAAGAAGGGTAACATTGAAGTCTCCCCCCACCAGCCAAGGGACCTCAAGGAAAGCGTCTCTAATCGCTCTCAGATCCGTCCATAGCTGCTCCCTCTCAGAGCTCTGGCACGGACCGTAGACACAAGATAGCACCAACAACGTCCCCGAGCGAAGGCACTCGAGCATAACCGAAAGGGTATGCGTCCCCCTCATCTCCCCTCGGCGAGCGAAAGTAGAGCCCCTCCAAGCAATAAGAATCCCGTCGACAGACCCGACAGCCCCTAGCGAGTCGAAGTCCGAAATAGAGCCTGCACCGAAGGACCGCCAAACCAAGTCAGTTAGGGAGCCCAGCTTAGTCTCCTGCAACAACACCACATCACACCCCCACTCTACAAACCTCGAACCCAAAGACCTTCCCTTCTCAGGGTCACCCAGACCCCTGGCATTCCAGGAGAGAATCTTCATCTGTGACCTTCTCCGATCCCACCCTCGAGGATGACGACCCCCGCCGTCCTTGCCACCTTAAGCTTCAACTCCGAAGCTGGCAGCCGCCCTCCCCCGCCATGGTCCCGGCCCGAGAGCGAGATTGCCTACGGTGGCGCTTCCCAACCCTCCGATCGCCGTCACCAAGGGTAGGAGCGGAGGCTCCAGTCAACTCCTGCGCCGACGTCGAAGCCTGAGAGCCTCCGTCCACAAGCACGGCAAGGTTCAGGTTGGCAGCAAGCAACGCCGAAAACAACGCCCCCTGCGAGGACACGTCCATCGTGCGTGAGGTGGAAGGCCTTGCGCTTGGATAGTGGCGAAAGTCCCCCCAGAGGCCAAATGAGCCTTCCGGCCTCTTGGGTGAAGGAAGCACCGGAGGAGCGAGACTCAGAGCTAAAGAATCGGAGAACCAGGCCGCAAGCGGACTCGCGTAGAGCCCGTATCCCGCAACTTCGCATGAGCATCACTAAATAAAGGTGGCAACTGGTCCCGCAAATTGGGGGGACCCACAAGGGAAAAGCCAGCAGCCACGAGCCCCCAAAAATCCCATGGCTCGCTGGTCAGACGGTCAAATGCCATCAAAGGCAAATTGGGAGATGAGGCATCAAGTCGCCCCACTTGAATGCAAACAGGAGTAGGGCCCTTGGACTCTCGCAGTTGTCCAGCAAGGTGACCCCACGCGAGGAAAGGTGCCCATCGGCTTACCAAAACCACGTCGCTCCCATGCAGAGAGGCGTGTCCATTGGTCTCCCAATTGTTCCTTGCAGAGAGGCATGTCCATTGGTCTCCCGGAGCTGTCCAGCATCGTGCCCCCACGCGATAAAAGGCATCTCAACGCCACACGCCCATTGGCATCCCTTGGCCACATGCACGGAGTAATTGCTGCATGGGTGCCTCCTCGACTTCCACGGTCGACCCCCAGCCATTCCCACATGGAGAGGTGAGGGCCACGTCCGTGTGAGTCCCCTGAACCCCCGAATCCAGCGGAATGGACTCTAAAACTTCCCGCGGTGAATCCGAAGTGCCGCCCCGCAATGCCGTTGGGGAATGTCCGCCAACGCCAACCCTCCTTTCCCGCCATGGTGGCGACGAAGGATGCTCAAGAATTCTTACATGTATCCCAAAAGAGAAGCGACCGACCCGCAACACTGTCCTCGAGTCTCGAGGCATCCCACGATTGCACGCCAGCAGAATGATCGTCACTTCCGGGTCGCTATCAGGAACAGAACCATCCGCGATGATGTGAAGGACCTCATCCAAGTGATCCAAAGCCGGTCCTAAGATGCGAACCGTGCAGGACAGGAAGGGCGTACCCCGAACGTGCATCGTACGTACATCCGACAGTGCCCCATCCGCGAAACGCAGCGGTCTCCACAGAACAGGACCATTCGACGTCGTAGCCAGCAGAGCAATGCGCTGGTCTACAGAGAGACCCCGCGCGCAAAACCTCCCTGCTTCAAGCTCGACGACGTCGCCGCAGAACTCGCCAACGAGGCGGACGGAGAGCTCATGCTTGACCGCCTCCCGAGAGAAGGAGCACCCGACATCGCCAACAAGCACCCTAATCAAGACCCTATCAAACTCCTCCGACCAATAGGCACGCCCCCCTCCTAGGCCACCAAGAGCCTTGACCTCCTCCGACCTAGCATGGGCACGCAGGACACAGCTGGCACGACGGTGGCCTACCACACCGCAAGAGAAGCATGCCGTGGGAAGGCTGCAGGCCAAGGCGACATGACCCTTTCCCTGACAACGGAAGCACCTACGACCCGGCTTACGATGGGACACCGCCTTCCAACCTCCATTTTCCCCGGAATCCCCGCCTCCTTCAAACTCTCCCTCACCCGCCTCCCCAACCTGAGAGCCCCTCCCAACGACGACCAGATGCGGTCTCAACGCCTCTCCTATGCCTCGATCGGTGGAGTGGGCCGCCCTCTCAACTTTGACTCTACAAATCTCACGCCACACCCTCGACGACTTTGATGACCCTCTCCTCCACTCTCTAGCCATCATCCTCCGATAATATAATAATATGTCTTAATCAATAAAAAACTTGTCAAGATTTAGGGCGTGTTTGGTAGGAGAATTAGCCCCGGAATAAGGGGTTGATTCTCCTCCCTACACGGTTTCCAGTGGTACGACATATTCCTCATTATTCCATCTTATTTCAACCTTATTCCTATCTTTATCCCAACTTACCTACCTTTATTTCACCTTATTCTCCTTATTCTTATCTTCCAGCCGAACGGAGAATAAACCTTTATTCCCCTTATTCTCCATCCCTATTCCTGCTTATTCTACTACCGAACGAGCCCTTAGAGTCTTCTATTCTATTTCTAATTTACTTTTTATTTCTATGTGTTAGTCTGCTTGCTGGTCAACTACGCACTTGGCGCATGTTGGTTCTCTCACAACTCTGTGCTAGTCCTCATAAGTAGTCTCCTCCAAACCATCATCAAACCTAACAGTTGACTCTCCACCCGTTGGATCCTTCATAGCCACGTCGGCGCCGCCTCACGCAGAGATGTCGACCTCGGTCAACATATCCTTCTTCATGCGTATGAAGCATGGACCACCACTTTCCACCTTACTTCTACCATCAACAAACCTTCCACGTTGCCTTGACATTCCCCAGGTTCTCCTTCACCTGTAGCGAGCAACAGAACTTTTTTCCTCCGCTCAAGCCAGACCCTAACAAGCAATCGCCCTCAATATAAACACTTTTTTATGGGTTCCACTTCGATATTATCCATTTGCAAGGCCTCGCTTTCCTCTCCCGTCCCTAAGCTCTAGTAATAGTGGTGCTTAAGTTCTTTGAGGTGACAGTAGTGAGGAGACTTATTCCAAGTGATATCCCCTGGGGGCACGAACCCAATGCTGCACAACCTTGGCTCAGTAGAGCGTCGCAGCTCCAGTGTCGAGCTACTGAGGCGAAGAGTCAGCATAGATCTTCACTAGCGTCTGTCGCTTTCCCATATCCATGTCAGGTATCTCCCCCGCTCCTCTTATTTTTCTTCTTTTTATCTTCTTCTCCCCTCCTCTACTCATCCTCCACCTATGCTCTTCATTTTTTCTTCTTCGTTGAGTCACCATTCATCCCATGTCTTCTCCTACTTCTTTCTAATCCTCTTGTTTCTCCGCGGAAACCCAACATCAACCAACCACCACTCTGTCTCTCGTCTCATGTTTTTGCTTTTACCATACACAACCCCCCTTATCACACTCCTAACCGTATCGTGCGAGGAGCTCACCATCTTAAGTACCCATCGATGTATCTCCATCGTTTGAGCTTAAGTAACAATAGTTGCATTTGGTCGACACCGATGTTGAGCCCTACTTCTTATTTACGATCATGTAGGAATCAATCCTCAACCGGTACTGTAATCGTGGGAGTCGTTCAATGGGGATCGGTCGACCCTCATAGGGGGTCGGGATAGTCGACCCCATATGAGGGCCGTCCGATCCCCATCGGATGGCTCCCATGATTATAGAGATCCTGATTGACATCCTCAGGTCTATTTAAATATGCTATATTTAGTATTCTTTTAATTTTTTTATTATTTGAGGTAGTGGTGGTTACAAACATGTTATGTCGTGGGGCTAAAGTTAGGGGATGTGTTGTAGGTGCTATAGGAAGTGGGGTCTCCACGTTGTGTATTGTTTTTTCTTATTTAAAGGTCATGAGTAGCACACAATGGTTAAAGCGACCATTTGTGTACCTCTGTTTATTTGTTCCATCTATAATATAATCTAGCATTTGAGAGTTTTTTTATTGTCGCTGTGTTCCTCGTGAGTTGTAGCTCGTTGGGCATTTCCATTTTTTTCCATCAGAGCCCAGTATTGATTTCATGTACATATCGAGGCTGTGATAGATAGTCTCAAGCCTTTTAGAGCTATGGCAATGATCAGAATCTCTTCCTTGAGAAAGGTTCTCTCGAATCTGATTTGCAATGTCCGGTGGTAATTGGTAATGGTATTCCGAATTTAGATACCATTACCTATTTTCAATGGTGAAAATTATGGGTTTTGGCGCATTAAGATGAGGACATTTCTGCATATCAAGATCTTTCGGATCTAGTTGAAAATGGGTTTTTATATGAAAAGCAAAACACAAAGCCACAGAAAAAGTAGTGAGCGACTTGAAAGAATTACGAAAGAGGGTGATGAATCTCCATTTCGTTACACTCATTCTTTCATTTTGGCCTTTAAACCCTAGCTAAATGCATGTATATATCATTAATTTGTGAAAATAAATACTTTATAAGATGTACAAAATACTTTATAAATTACTGTATAAATACTGTATTCATTGCCAAAATAAAATAATAAACAAAAAGAATGAAGTGTCAAGGACATTGAATGACCCTAGCCCCTGAGACTTAGTCATCATGATGACTTAGTCAACAAAGAATAAAGTAGGTGGAGATAGGGTAGATGAATGATACATAAATCACATCAAAAACCTCACTTATAATTCATCAATAATCGCTTTTTAGCACCCATTTTCTACAATTAAATTTGTACCTTTAATTAATAAACCTTGTACATGAAATAGAGAAAAATACAAATAAAAATACAAAATTTATTTAACATTAAAATAATACAGATTGTATCTTCTACACTCAAATAAAATTCCAAAATCCCAACTTCACAGACCCGTATCTTCTCTATATAAACTCAAATTGACCAAAATCACCTTTAATTGTATATAACTTTTAATTAGTTATTAATTAATGTGGTTTCATTTAATTTGAAGTTAAGATGCAAAAGTTAGGTTTGGACCCCCTATTGTATATTATACCTGAATAAAATATTCATTTTATTTATTGTTTATAATTTTTATTTATATTTTTATAATTTCATAATATTATTTATAAAATGTGTACATAATTAAAATACAATAAAACTTTTAAAAATACACTAAAATAAATAAAATATACAAAAATACATAGATGAATTATACATACTTATACATATATAATAAATACACATATTTATTTAAGTGTACATATAACTTCAGAAAAAATACAACAAAAAGATATTTAGGTGTATATACATAAGTTATAAATATATAAATTATTTTTATAAAATAATAAAATCTAAAATTCATAATAAAATAAAAAATATAATATAAAGGTAAATATACATATAATTATACTTGTAATAATAACTTGTAATATATAACCTCATAAAAATAAATTAAAATAAAAATTAAATACTGTATAAAATAACAAATTTTATTTTATAATCAAAATTTAATTAAATCATGTATTAATTATTAACTATTTACAATTAAATCTTGATTTCCTTTTTCCAGGTTGGTCCACGTGGACCAATCAAGAGGCACCTTTTGTTGACCTCCGGTCAACTCTCAATCCCAGGTCACCAACTACTACCGTGATGAGAAGCCCCCCCCGTCTTCTCCCTTCTTCTAGGAAGCTAACCGCTCTAATCGATCCAATATATCATGCAAACTAATCGTCGATCTATCCTAATGCCTGCCTAAGCCTAAAATCCATTGTGCATTCCTCTAATCTTGCATAATTTACCAGTCTTTGATGCTCCTCCTCCGTGTTTATAAATAACCTTCCTCTGCCTCCTTGCGTGTTTTGATCCCCCTTTCTCAAGCTTTAGCCCCTTAGATCTGTCCTTGGACCTCTGCCTTGTTGACAGCAAGCATGAGATGCCGATTTGCAATGAGGAGAGCGCGAGGAGGAGACAATCTAGCCATTGCCAGAGCTCCGCCCTGTGGTTTTGTCTCCTTGGTTCTGACCAAGTTGAGGCACTCTTTACCTGCTATTCATAGGTAATTTCTTAGCGTAATTTTAATTTCATATTTATTTTATCATTTAATCCATTAGATTAGAGTAGAATCCAAATTTTGTGTAAACCTGGAGCTTGAGATCCATGTTGATTTCATATGTGCCCCTGATTGTGAACCAACTCGATTTTCACCCCATCATCTTCCTCATCGCATTCTCCAACCATTCAATCCATTTCCCCCTTTGATCCTATAAGGATTCGAGGGAATTGAAGCTCCCCTCATTCGCTTTGCAGGAGCTACACCCACTTAACCATCCATGAGGTTTCAAGCCTCCATTTTTGGGTCGAAAGGTAGCTCTCGTGCCACCTAGTCTTTTGTGCAGGAACCAAGCCTCACAAGGCACTAGGAGAGGAGAATCGAGGATCTGAAGCACCTCCAGGTCACATGTAGCTCCATTGACTCGCCAAGTCTCTACCGATGATATCAGGAGCATTTCAAGGTACCTGCTGACGCGGAAAGGCACCTGGAAGATGAAGCACTGGTTGGCAACACAAATAGTGCACGGAGTTGGCCAAAATTAAGGATCGAAGTGATGACACCCATCTGTTCTTCCTATCCATCTCCAGACCGTCCGATGAAGTAAGGTACCCAGTTTTAATCCAGACCATCCGATCTTCAGTGAAGCCGTGTGCCCTCGAGCCATTAGATCGATCTTAAGTGAGCTGACATGGCTCACTATGAGTCATCACCTCTTTGGGTAAATTTTACAGATGCCCCTCCATCATTTTGGATTTAAAGTTTAGTACAGTAAACTTTCCTTGACATGTAATATTTTTTGGTTTTTTTGCTCTAGTGACCTAGAATTTAAGTTATTTTCTATTTAGTCCTGATGAATCTGCATTTCATCATCTTTATTCATTTATTTTAGCTTAAAATCCCTCATTAAATACATGTATATAACACTAACTCTATATTCTTACTAACTTGCATCTGTGTGTAAATATTGTACCCTTCTTACCATTTTAATCTAAATAAATAAAGAAAGAAAGAAAGGAAAAATTTAGAAAAGAAAATAAAAAAGGAAGATTGTATATATGTGATAGATACAAGCTGACCCGAACCCCGAGAGAAGGTCAAGACTTGACATGATCGATCAGGAATAAAGTAGGAGGAGATAGGGTCTTTAGTCAAAAAATCCAAAAAAATGTTGTGTGATGTGTATATTTGTATACTATACTATTTTATTTGTACATAAATTGACCTCAAATCAAATAATTATCAAAACAAAAGTTGTTAATTAAAATGTTTCCTGATTAATAAAAATAGTTGCACAATTAAATCATGTACATAATAAAATCAACCGTACTTGGAAAAAGCCACTAAGCAATGATTAAAAAAACCAATTCCACTCCATGAGTTCTGAAACAAACTCACTTCCATTGTAGTTTAAATTAAATTATCTTTAAAATAGTTGTGAGTTCATAATTTTTGGAATTACGGGTGAAAAGTTGATTTTCTAGGGTGGTTTGTGCAATTTTCCCATGTATTTGTAAAAAAATAAAAATTTTAAAACAAAAATATTAATTAATTTGCTTATCTACCCATGTAGATAATGTCATATATGTATATAGCATATGTATATAGTTAATTTTCTTAACTAACTTTCACAAAAAATTAAAAAATTAACATTTATTTTTCAAATAAATAAAGTGATGAAAATACGAAAAACTAGTTAATTTTTTGTAAATATTTATCTTGCTAATTTATCTCATTTCAATTTTTCTTCTATCTTATCCTTTATCTTCATCAAAAAAATTCAAAAATTCAAACTCCAATCCCATTCTATCTATTAATAAGGCTCCTTCTCCATCATTCCAATTGGATCAATCTTTGGTGATAGGAGCCCGATCTCCGAGAGTCTTTTTGTGGCAGAAGGGTGCCTAGCCTCCGAGCCATCCGGTGGCAGCGAGTCGGCCTTCGTCGAGGTGATCAAGGTCTTTTCCGCTCCTAAGGTGAGATCAATCATTTTCTTCTTCTTTTTCATCTAGGCTAACCTTAGTTTTATTTTCTCCCATTTTTCTTCATTGTCATTTTTTAGATCTTAAAATCCATCACGATTTGATCCGCTACCGACTCGATTTTTCATCTCACATCTCGATCTCTCCACATTCACGTTCTATCTCCCACGATCTCTCAACTCCGGTTACACACGGTGGTCGGAGAATCGAATTAAATCTTCCATTTTGCCGGATCCCCGTTTGTGTATTCCGTTTGATTTTGGGATCCATCCATCGTGCTCGCATCCTAATTATTTATAAATAAAATAATAAAAAATACATTTTTCTCTAACATTTGTTTTGTAGGAATAAAAAACAAAAAATATAACAAAAATAATTAAAAAAAGTATTTACACTTTTTGTTCTAATAGGAATAAAAAAGGTTTTTTATTTATTGTTTCAGTTTTTATAATTTAAATAAAAAAAATAAAAAAAGGCGACGCCCAACCGAGCACCGCCCCTACGGCCAGCACTCCCGCCGCTCCACTAGCCAGCGGTGGTGGCAGCCGCCTGTTGAACACGAATTCTTGGTGCATCGGAAATTAATGATAAATAAGTCGTTGCTATACCCAAAAATCCCACGACAAACAAATTTTTTTATTCTTACTACTTATTAACCTGTATAGCAGATAGGGTCGAACTCAAGGAGGCTACAAATCCCGAGGGTTATTCAATTAATCAAGAATCAATTAAAAGAAAAAGCAGGAATCTCAAAGGCGGACTATCCTTGGTTTTTGTGGATTTTTTTATCTTTTTAGTATTTGTTTAATTTTTTATTTCTATTTTTTTTCTAATTTTCAAAATTTTAGTGATTTTAATTTTGCAATTTTTTTATTTTCAAAAATAATACGGAGCAATATCCACAAGATCAAAAACACGCACACCAACTATTTTGGTAACTTTTCAATTTACCAAAAATGATTGAAAAATCCAGAAAAAAATATTTTTGGGTTTTGAATGTTTTAAAATGTTTTTGGGAATTTTTATGGAATTTTCAGATGTTTTTGTATTTTTTTGAAATCAAATAGTGAGAAAATGTGAATTTGTGCACAACCTGGAGTAATTTGCAACTTAAAAATATTTTAACTGCCCAAAACTCCAGGTAATTATTTTTATAACAAAATAGAAGAAATTATCTACAAACAGGAACTGAAATCACTATTTTTGGATTTTTGTAGAATTTTCTGTGATTTTTGTAAAGTTTTTAGTATTTTTCAATTTTTTGGATTTTTATAAATAATTAAGAACAAAAATTAAATAGAAATTATAAGACATAAAAACACACCTATAGTATTTTTTTGGAATTTTAAGTAATTTTTCGTATTTTTATGAATTTTCAAAGTTTGGGCAGGTAAAAAGACACTATTTTTTTTAAAGTAAAAATTATACAAGGTTAAAAACCACATCAGGAACATACACCATTTTTTGAGAAATTTTCGAATGATAAAAATATTTATATCATCAAAAAGAGCATGCAAATTTACTGTTTGGAAGTAGGGACTAAATAGTAATTGTTCAAAGTTTCAGGGCTGAATATAAAAATAAATAAACAAGTGAGGCTCAGTTGCAAATTACCCAGGAGGCATGTGCAATGCACGTGACTTTCTTTGAAGAGCAAGGACATCTTTGCAATTTAGACAACCTTCAGGGAGAGATCTATAATTATCCCAATTTTATATTGCAATACCCCTTAGGGTTCTTCTATGTTGAGTTCGTTTCCAACCCAAATGGAGAGGCAGGACCACCGCCGCCGTTGCCAAATGGAGGAGCGGCATCGCTGGCGGAGCGCGGCTTCAGGCGGCAGAGAACGGCAGGACGCAAGTGCTGGGGGTGGTGGCCTGAGGGCACGACGAGCGTGTGGACCGCGCGCGGGAGCTACGCGTAGGAGGCGTTGCAGTTCCAACGGAGGGGGGCGGTCAAAGGACGTTGCCTCACGTGGCGACGGGCAGAGGTGTGCTGGAGGGGCGACCTGCGCGGGGGGTCCGCCGGGGGGCGTCCTGGAAGGAGATCGCACGGGCAACACTGGCGGCGCTTCTGCACGGGGTTGGCTGGCGGGAGATCGTGCGGAAGGGCGGGCGACTGGCGGACGACCGCCGGTTGGAGGTGCGGGCGGCGGGGGTAGCGACTCGCCGTCTGCTACAATAATTTTTTTATTTTTTTATTTTTTATTTTTTTATTTTGAAACTGCAGGAAAAGATTAGAAGAAAAAAGAATGTATATTTTTTTGTTTTTTTAAACAGCAACTGTAAACAGAGGAGAAAGGATAAAAATTTTCTTTTATTTTCTTTTTATTTTTTTATGTTTTTTTATGATCCTACAAAAACAAAGATTAGAGAGATAAAAACAATTATATGGTTTTTTTATCTATTTTTATTTATAAACAAAAGATGATGTGAATGGGGATCCGACGAAAGTGAAAGAAATCGAATCTGATTCTCCGACCACCGTGCGTGGTTGAAGTTGATAGATCGTGGAAGATAGAAATTGAATGCGGAGAGATCAAGAACGTGAGATGAAAAATCGAGTCGAAGCAGATCAAATCATGATGAAATTAATGATCTAAAAAAATTGACGACGAAATAAAAGTACGAGAAATAAAACTACGATTAACTTAGATCAAAAAATAAGAAAAATTTGGATCTCACCTTAGGAGCGGAAATGGACCGTGATTACCTCGACGAAGGCCGACTCATTGTCACCGGACAGCTCGGAGGCTAGGCACTTTTCTCGATAAAATTTTCTCTCAGAGATCGGGCTCCTCTCTCTAAAGATTGATCAAGTTGGAATGAGGGAGAAGGAGCCATATAAATAGAGAAGATAATGGAGATGAAATTTGAATTTTTGACTTTTTGGATAAAGAGAAAAGAGAGATGAAAATTGAAATGAGATAAAGATAAAGAAAGATAAAATTATTTACAAAACTATTTTTTTGAAATTTCGTCACTTTATTTATTAATAAAATAAAAGTTATTTTTTTTTATTTTTTTGGAGTTATTTAAGAAAAATAAATATATACATATACTATATACAAATATGACATTATCTACATGGGTAAATAAGAAAATTGGTATTTTTTGTTTTAAAATTTTTATTTTTTTATTTTTGTATTAATAAATTAGTAAAAATAATTAACAAATATATACAAATACAATATTTACAAAATACACAGGAAAGTTACACAAACCACTCCAGAAAACCAACTTTTTTCTTGTAACTCCAAAAATTATGAAATTACAGCCATTTTAAAGATAATTTAATTTATAAACCAATGGAACTGAGTTTGTTTCAATTTGAGTTCATATGGAGCTCGAATTGATCTTTCAATTAGTACTTAGTGACTTTTTCCAAGTGTGGTTGCTATTATTATGTACATGATTTAATTGTGCAATTATTTTTGTTAATTAGAACACATTTTTATTTACAACTTTGGTTTGGAAAGTTATTTGATTTGAGGTCAATTAAGGTACAAATAAAATAGTGAAGCATACAAATATACACAGCACACAATTTATTTTGGATTTTCTAATTGAGGACCCTATCTCCCCCTACTTTATTCCTGGTCGATCAGGTCAAGTCTAGACCTTCTCTCAGGGTTTGGGTCAGCCTGTATACAGTCTTCCTTTTTTATTTATTTTCTTTATTTTTCCTTTATTTATTTATTTATTTTATTTTAGGTTAAAATTAATAAGAAGTGTACAATATTTACACACAGATGCAAGTTAGTAATAATATGGAATTAGTGTTATATGCAGGTGTTTTATAAGGGATTTTAAGCTAAAATAAATGAATAAAGATGACGAAACGCAGATTCATCACCCCGCTATGCTTTACCTTTGCTAGTCCCTTAGCAAACACTTATTTGAAAGAATAATAGAAGAAAAAGATAAAGAAAGGGAAAAATAAAGAAAGTAGGACAATATTGACTATTAAACTTATCTTCATAAAATTGTAGTTTGGAGCTCTGTCGGACTTTTGGATTATTAGTGTGTCGGAACTTCTGTGAGACTTAGAATTTTAAAATCGACAGCCTTCAAGTTCTACACATCATTGTCACAGTTTCAGCTCAGAAGTCATCTTAGATCAATCCTCTTCCCAAAGCATACCCTATGAACATTGAACAATCGACTCATGTGTGTGAAAGGTTTTAGCTCTTCCCATCCAGAATGCCGGACTAGCATGCAAATCTCCTCTCTAGTAACTCGTCCTCGGGGAGTCAGGTATTTCCTTCTAAGGTCTGTCGTGATGTGTTCACAATCGAATTGGGGGAGAAGTTAGAAGAAGGAGAAAAGAACTAGAGGGTGGTCAATGTAGCCACCTCTCGTTGTGAAGCTGGACATTGTAGCCGTGTCTCCACCAAGTTCTGCAGGTTTTCTTGAAGCTGGACCTTTTTGGTCAGATATTTATTTGGTAGTGGCTTCTTTGTATTTGGATTTTTGGTGGTTCTGCTTGGATCTTGTTGTGACCCTACGGATATATAATCTTTTTATTTCCGTACATGTTTTGGGGTCTTAGAAAAAATTGTGCCTAGCCGTCCATCCCTTTTCCGAATCTTTATTTCAATTCGTACTCCGGTCTTTAGATTTCCACGCTACCAGAAAAGAAACTCATACAGTCTTCCAACATCCCGTCCGAGTTGAGCTTAGTGCATAGTGCGAGAGTACAAATTAATTCCCTATTCCAGAGTTGTACCCAGAATGAAGAGACCAGGTTAGACACTAAGAGTCAAACGCTGCACATTGTCATGTAGAACTCAAAGAATTAAGTCAAAGACCTGAAGCTTCTAAAATCCTATTTTTCGGTGAAGTTCCTCTGAGAATTAGGTAGATTACGGTCCAACTAAGCTCCATTCTTCAATTTTATTCCAGACATTGTTTAAATGTCAATACTATCCTAAAAAATGCACAAGCAAATGCAAGAAAAGATTAACAATGCAAAGGTTTTTTTTTGTTTTTGTTTTTTTGAAAAGAAATGATGCACATGTGAAAAGAACATTTTTTTAAATCAATTTTCTAATTTTGAAATTTTTATTTTTTTTGGTGAAAAATGCAGATGTAAACGAAAAGGTTTTTTTTTAATTATGCAAGTTTTATGGATTTTTGGTTTTCTAGTTTTTTTAAAGGAAAAAGGGTTAGTAAAAAATATACAAGTATATATATAAGATTTTTTGTGTTTTTTATTTGTTTTTTTTGTTTTTATTTTTTTTATTTTTACACACGTGGATTTTACAAAATTATATACACAACCTCCCAAATAAACGTATTTAAAAGTACGAGTTATGTATAAAGTATATATACAATATATATACGACACCCCCATACTTAGCTCGAACTATGTCCTCATAGTGATCAGAGAGCAAAATAGGAAGACATAACTCATGCTAAGTATAGAAAAGTGAAAAGACTCCTATGCTACAACGACTCAAAGAAAAGATAGAAAGAAGAGAAGTTGGTGACCCCCCTATACTTAGGATCAAGTAATCCTAAGTATAGTAGAGTGTACAGAAGGGGAAAGCTGATGAAGAGAATGTACAGACTCAAAAATAAAAAGACACGATATGAACAACATCATCCCCCCATACTTAGGGTAGAGTATCCTTAAGTATAGGCAACAACAAGAGTGATGAATAAGACGAATATGAACAACACAAATCATTCACCCCTTATACTTAGGATAAAGCACATCCTAAGTATAGCATATATACACACACACACACACGGAAAAGGGGTGAACGATAAAACGGGAGAAGAATTAGTGAAACGAAAGGATATACAAGAGGAGTGGATGTACAAAAGTCAAGAAGGTCGAAAACGAACCTTCTCGCGGGACCGCTGAGGTATGGATTTGACAAGGTGTAGGTCGATATTGGGATCGTCATTAAACATAAACTGAGTAGGATCGACCAAGAATGTATCATCAGCGGTTTCATATTGTGCAGGCCTAAACCAGTTATTGAAAGTAGTGTGGTCATGTCCTGCCTGGGAAGTCTCACAAACATCAAAGTAAAATGATTCAAAATCATTATCAGAAAAAGTAGGATCAATTTCAACCTGGCGAGCCTCTCCTAGATCATCATCCTCATTAAAAGGCCCAAATTCCTTTATAAAAGCAATCAAATCAAATTCAGCCTTATCAGTCTCTTCTAAATCATGGTGAATAGGAACGGACTCATTAGTGGAAATAGTCAAATCATATTCGTCCTGTCTAGTCTCAGAGTCTGCCTCCCGCTCTAGGGTGTCTATCGTGTAAATCCCGCGGATGTTATCAATGCATCACCATGTACTAGAAGAAGGAACTCCAAGGTATATGCTTTCTGAGTCTTCCTCTTTGAAGAGGAATTCCTAGGTTTCATCATCATCCAACATATAACAAGAATCTCTGATATTATCATCGAGGTCAAATTCATTGGGGTTGGTTAACACGGGCGGTCTCTCATGGGATGCAGGTCTCTGGTCAGTAGTGGGTGTAGTGATCAACACATCGCTCCCTACATCAGAACGGAAGCGAATCTCTCCTGAACCATAATCAATAACGGCTCCCGCAGAGGCGAGTAAAGGCCGTCCCAGGATGATTGGAGGGTGCTCCACAGGGTTGGAGGTCTCCATGGGCATTACAATAAAATTTGAAGTGAAATTCATGCCCTGAATACGAATGACAACATTTTCTAAAATACCCTTCGGCCTCTTGATAGATCCATCAGCAAATTGAACTATGATCCAGGTTTTCTTGAGAGACCCAAGATGAAGGGACTGTACCATATAGAAGGGTATTATATTGATTGATGAACCGTCGTCAAGGAGAGTGTTATCACAAGAATAATCAGATATGGAGCAACTCACAAGAGGTGTGACAGTGTTCCCTTTCTTAAAATACGAATGGTGAGAGATGGCATAGACAGTGGCCATGGTCAAGATGTGACGCTCAGATCTTCTCCTTCACTTTCTCTTCTTATGTTGAGGAGTAGATAAATCTGTCATGGCCTGTTGAAGTGGGGCTTTAATAATCTCGTGAATGGTGGCCAAAACTCCAGGTTCAGTCAACATTTTTTTGAATTTTTGGACCTCCTCCATACAAGGGATGAGGTCGGAATCATCATTTACACGAGGATTGCCAAGAGTAGTCCGTGTAATGGAATCCTCGGGGTCAAGCTTGGGACATGATGTGAATAGATGTGTGGGTAAATGATCGGGCATTTGGGTCCTCTCCTCACAAAAATGAATCAATAATGTGTCTCTCAGAATCTTTCTGGATTTTTAAAATTTTCTTAGTTTTTGTATATTGAGCGATCGCATGCTCTCATGATCATCCTCAAGTGAATCCATATCCTCAAATAGTGGAGCAGCGTTCTGGCTCGTATTTATGTTAAATAGATTACTATTCCTCGAAGTCATATGCTCCATCATCTAGTTCAGTGTCTCAAGTGTGGAAATCACGAAAGGTGACTCTAAAATCCCAGGATCGGGTGGTTTGAATGAGGGTGGGTAAAAATCAAAGTCCTCTGATGCCTGGATTAATGGATTAGGCGGATATGCACAAAACGAAGGAGGAAAGTCCTCATGGAAAAAAAGAAGGTGGATCATCTGGAGAGTACGAGGTATCCACGAAGTTCGGATTAAAATAACTCCAGTCGGCCATCTCCGAAACAAAAGACAGGATCGGGAGAGCACGAGGGTCAAGTCAAAAGATATGGAGAAAAAGGCGCAAATGCACATAAGGATCGAGTATGCACACAAGCAATCAAACACAATACAAACCCCCATTTCACCAACTAAATTCAAAGCGAAGACCATGAAGGTTCGGTCAATTATCTTGTCAATTTCAGAGTTTGGTGAGAATACAATATATCAGAGTAGTTAGAGCGAGCTGTTAGGAACCCAATGTTCTTAGGAGACTGGCCTAATTCCAATGTTAGATCTTTCCCAGCCAGTATGAATTGCGGACTGTTTACCGGCTTCCCAATCAATTCAATCTGTTAAGGACGTCAAGGGCCGCTTTACTAGCTACAGGAGAGATCCTCACTGGAGAACAACTAACCCAAGATAGTAGTCTGAAAAGAGTTTGGGTGTGGCTCTATCCTAGTGTGCGGGTCGCTCTCTCGCTCAAGCAAACCAAACAATGAGGGGGTTACTCTCCCCAAAACAATGATTTTTCCTTGTGTTTATTTTAGGGTCGAGTTGTCTTTAACAGTCCCGTATTTTAGGCGGTTGTCACTTGGTTGAAATATTTTCAAAGAATCGCCTACCGAATGTCCAATTTCCTTTTTAACTTATGTGAGTGAAAACAAGGAAGGAGATCGGAAATGCTAATGCGTGATTAAAAACAATGATGCATGCAGAGGTTAGAGATGCGTTCCTTGTCGCCAGCACTCTACATGCAAGTGATCCACACAGAATTTAAATAAGTTATCCTATATAATGCAAGTGAATCGTCCTAGATGATAGCTTCTATTAACAGTCAAGAATAAGTTAATTTGACTAAGTCCAAATTACGCTCTACTCTATAGGTACAGAAATTCTTGTTTATGGTGTTTGGACCTAATTAATTACATGGCTCAAGCAAATTAACTAAAGCAATTAAAAGGTAGCACACGAAATCCACGGAAATAAAGAAAAATAAGGCGATGAAAAAAAACCCGGTGAGGTCCCCCCAAGTGCACCGGCACTTGGCGATACAGACCTCGCAACTAATGAATGTCTGTTTACAAGAGTTCAAACGTTAGAAAAGAAAACTCTCTCTCTCTCTCTCTCTCTCTCTTTCTCCTCTTCTCACGCTATCCTGCAGCTTGGTGAAGAATCAAGCCGCCTCCACGTCGCTTGGGTGCTTCGGCTCTCCTAGGATTGCCTCCTTCGCTCCGCGGGCCCTCGCAAGAAAAAAACGAAAATGTGTAAGAAATACAATTATCAATTATGAGAAAGAAAGAAAAGAAAAAATGAAACAAATGCAGTGGATATGAACAATGGAATAATGTGGCAAATTATAAACAGATATTTACAACCAAGAATAGCATGTCAAAAGAGAAATCATCGTGCCTCCCCTGCAACGGTGCCATTTTGTTGAACACGAATTCTTGGTGGATCAGAAATTAATGATAAATAAGTCGTTGCTATCCCCAAAAATCCCATGACAAACAATTTTTTTTATTTTGCTACTTATTAACATGTATAGCGGACAAGGTCGAACTCAGGGAGGCTACAAATCTCGAGGGTTGTTCAATTAATCAAGAATCAATTAAAAGAAAAAGCAGGAATCTCAAAGGCAAACTATCCCTGGTTTTTATGGATTTTTTTTCTTTTTTTCTTTTTATTTTTTTATTTCTAATTTTTATTTTCTGATTTTCAAATTTTTAGTGATTTTAATTTTACAATTTTTTTATTTTCAAAAATAATATAGAGCAATATTCACAAGATCAAAAATATGCACACCAACTCTTTTAGTAATTTTTCAATTTATCAAAAAAGATCAGAAAAATTCAGAAAAAATATTTTTAGGTTTTGAAAGTTTTGAAATGTTTTTAGGAATTTTTGTGGAATTTTCAGATGTTTTTGTATTTTTTAAATCAAATAGTGAGAAAATGCGAAATTGTGCACAACCTGGAGTAATTTGCAACTTAAAAATATTTTAATACTCAAAACTCCTGGCAATTATTTTTATAACAAAATAGAAGAAATTATCTATAAACAAGAACTAAAATCAGTATTTTTGGATTTTGTAGATGTTTCTATGATTTTTATAAGATTTTTAGTATTTTTCAATTTTGTGGGGTTTTATAAATAATTAAGTATAAAAATTAGATAGAAATTACAAGACACAAAAACACACCTACATTAATTTTTTGGAATTTTTAAGCAATTTTTCGAATTTTTATGAATTTTCGAAGTTTGTGCAGGTAAAAAAAACTGTTTTTTATTTTTAAAATATATCGAATGACAACAAAAATTGATAAAAATTATACTAGGTTAAAAACCACATCTGGAACAAACATCATTTTTTGAGAAATTTTCGAAAGATAAAAATATTTATTTCATCAAAAAGAGCATGCAAATTTACTGTTTGGAAGTAGGGACTAAAAAGTAATTGTTCAAAGTTTCAGGGCTGAATATAGAAATAAATAAACAAGTGAGGCTCAGTTGCAAATTACCCATGAAGCATGTGCAATGCACGTGTCTTTCTTTGAAGAGCAAGGATGTCTTTGCAATTTAGACATCCTTCAGGGATGGATCTATAATTTTTCTAATGTTATATTGCAACATCCCTTAGGGTTCTTCTATGTTGAGTTCATTTCCAACCCAAATGGAGAGGCGGGACCGTCGCTGTCAAATGGAGGAGCGGCGTCGCGGGCGGAGCGCGGCTTTAGGCAGCGGAGAACGGCAGGACGCGGGCGCTGGGGCTGGCAGCCTGAGGGTGCGACGAGCGTGCGACCCGCGCATGGGGGCTGCACGCAGGAGGCGTTGCAGCACCGACGGAGGGGGTCGGTCGAAGGACGCCGCCTCGCGCGGCGACGGGCAGAGGCGTGCTGGAGGGACGACCTGCGCAGGGGTCCACTGGGGGGCGTCCTGGAAGGAGGTCGCACGGGAGGCGCTGGCGGCGCTTCCGCGCGGGGTTGCTGGCGGGAGATCGCGTGGAAGGGCCGACGACTGGCGGACGGCGGTCGGTTAGAGGCGCGGGCCGCGGGGGTAGCGGCCCGCCGTATGCTGTAGTAGTTTTTTAATTTTTTTTATTTTTTTATTTTTAAACTGCGGGAAAAGATTAAAAGAAAAAATGTATATTTTTTGTTTTTTTAAACAGCAACTGTAAACAGAGGAGAAAGGATAAAAAATTTCTTTTATTTTCTTTATATTTTTTTAAATTTTTTTATGATCCTGCAAAAATGAAGGTTAACGAGATAAAAACAATTATATGGTTTTTTTTATCTATTTTTATTTATAAACAAAAGATGATGTGAATGGGGATCCGGCAAAAGTGAAAGGAATCAAATCTAATTCTCCGACCACCGTGCGTGGTTGGAGTTGATAGATCGTGAAAGATAGAAATTGAATGCAAAAAGATAAAGAACGTGAGATGAAAAATTGAGTCAAAACGGATCAAATCGTGATGAAATTAATGATCTAAAAAAATTGACGATGAAATAAAAGTGTGAGAAATAAAACTATGATTAACCTATATAATAAAATAAGAAAAATGTGGATCTCACCTTAGGAGCAGAAATGGACCGCGATCGCCTCGACGAAGGCTGACTCGCTGTCACCAGACGACTCAGAGGCTAGGCACTTTTCTCGATGAGATTTTTTCTCGGACATCAGGCTCCTCTCTCTAAAGATTGATCAAGTTGGAATGAGAGAGAAGGAGTCATATAAATAGAGAAGATAATGGAGATGAAATTTAAATTTTTGACTTTTTGGATAAAGAGATAAGAGAGATGAAAAATTGAAATGAGATAAAGATAAAGAGAGATAAAATTATTTATAAAACTAACTATTTTTTTGATATTTCATCACTTTATTTATTGGAAAAATAAAAGTTATTTTTTTATTTTTCTGTGGAGTTAGTTAAGAAAAATAAATATATACATATGCTATATACAAATATGACATTATCTACATGGGTAGATAAGCAAATTAGTTTTTTTATTTTAAAACTTTTATTTTTTTTGTATTAAAAAATTAGTAAAAATAATTTACAAATATATACAAATACAATATTTACAAAATACATGGGAAAGTTGCACAAACCACCCCAGAAAACCAACTTTTTACTCGTAACTCCAAAAATTATGAAATTATAGCCATTTTAAAGATAATTTAATTTAGAAACCAATGGAATTGAGATTCTTCTGTTCAGAAATGAAATGTTCCAAATGCTCCTGGAAATTCTTGCTCCCATTGGACCATTTGTATCTATATGCATCAGGATCCTGATTCATGGATCTCTCGGTTCGAGAAATAAGAGGATCAAACCATTTCTTCTGACTCTTTTTCAAATTCGATAAATGTCGGTTGATCATATATTTCATTATAGTTATATGATTCATCCACGGAGGGTGAGTCAGGGCCTAAGATCTCTAAGGCCGAAAGAAAGGCGTAGTAGACAACATGTTCATCTTCCTGTACTACCCCTTGTTGGTCCCGAGGGACGGAGGAGGCTAGGTTAGCCGAAAGATGGTTATCGGAACTAGTGAAGTATGTAAGGTGACCTTGTTTTTTTCAGGGCTTTTGACTAGAGGAAATGCCTCGAGCCAATGTCCGAGTACCAGGCATGACTGCGCTGAAGCAACCCATGCCGCTCGAACGACCTTCAACAAAAGGCATATTTGGCTAGAAAGCCCGAAACCCACACTGGTGGGTAGGTAGAGAAGACCTAGGGGCGCAAGACAACTCTCTCTAAGGAACTCGACAAAATAGCCCCGTTACTTCGGGAGAAGGGGTGCCTTGTTTTAATTTGAGTTCATATGGAGTCGGAATTGGTCTTTCAATTAGTACTTAGTGGCTTTTTCCAAGTGTAGTTGATTTTATTCTGTACATGATTTAATTATGCAATTATTTTTATGAATTAGAACACATTTTTATTTACAACTTTAGTTTGGAAAGTTATTTGATTTCAGGTCAATTCAGGTACAAATAAAATAGTGAAGTATACAAATATACACAGCACACAATTTTTTTAGATTTTTTAATTGAGGACCCTATCTCCCCCTACTTTATTCCTGATCAATCAGGTCAAGTCTTGACCTTCTTTCGGGGTTTGGGTCAGCCTGTATACAGTCTTCCTTTTTTATTTTATTTTCTTTATTTTTCCTTTCCTTCTTTCTTTATTTATTTTAGGTTAAAATTAGTAAAAAGTGTACAATATTTACACACAGATGCAAGTTAGTAAGAATATGGAGTTAGTGTTATATGCAGGTGTTTTATAAGGGATTTTAAGCTAAAATAAATGAATAAAGATGATGAATCACATATTCATCACCGCCCCACCGCGATTTGCCGCCCATATCTATCACCAACCGCGTCGAAGCCACACTTCAGTGTCATCTCCGTCTGCCAGCCCCCACGCGAACGCCACGCGCACCTTCCGCGCCTCCGAGCATCGTCGCTCCTCCACCTGGGATCCGCCCAGCACGTTGATGCCCTCCACCGCTTGGCGCCATCGTCACACCGTCGCGGCCCAACCGCCATCAAGCCGCTGACGCGCCCATCCTCTCGACCGTCGACCGCTGAAGAACGCCACTACCACCGCTGTCCCGCATGTTGCATGAGATCAGAGAGAAAGTAAGGCGACGACGCACGACCCTCCTTGGTCCCATCTTTGTCAGAGCCCCATCACCTTGCCCCCCTTGGCTCCTTCTTGAAGAAGGCGGCGTGCACCTGTAGCCCCCTTTGACTTGCTTAACAAGCGAACGAATGAAGAAAACCCTAGGAGTGTAGAAAATTATATTTTGTAAAATATCAGACAACTCCCCCAACGTTTGCATATTTACAAAGAATCCCCTGCCAGCACCCTATTACGTGCATCACACGCCTCTCTTAGGTAAATTGTCATTTTTCTCCTACAAAAGTTATTTTTGTTATATGTTGATGAACAAACTTTGAATATTTGTAGCGTAGTCCCTGACTTCCAGACCTTTATTTTGCTTTCTTTTCTTATTGCAATAAATGTTTTCTTTGGTTAATAAAATTCTCAAAAATCGTGCTACGTTTCTTATGTGCTTATATTTCTAGCATAAATTTTTCATTGCATTTTTTCATCATTTGTTATTATTTAAAAATAAAAAACATGTCATTTTTCTCTGTTTGAAATTCAAAAATTCATAAAAATTTGAATATTGATCTAAAAATTCCAAAAAATAGAGTAGTTTTATTGTATTGTCTTTTAGCTTGTATGCGAATTTCGTGTGGTAATTCTTTTCAAAACCCAAAAAAATGAAAAAAAAACTAAAAAAAATATACAAATCATAAAGAATTCTACAAAAATTCAAAAATCATGATTTCAGTTCCTATTTGTAGATATTTGCATATATTTCATCATAAAAATAATTTCCAGAAGTTTTGGATATTAAAATATTTTTAAGTTACAAATTACGCCAGGCTGTGCATTGTTTCTCATTTTTGCTATTATTTGATTTTTAGAAAATATAAAAATATCTGAAAATTCTACAAAAAATTCTCAAAAATATTTCAAAGTTTTTAAAACATAAAAATATTTTCTCTGGATTTTTCTGATCATGTTTGATATAATTGAAAAATACAAAAAGAGTTTGGTGTGCGTAGTTTTTATCTTATACATATTGTTCTCTATGTGAAATTTAAAAAAAATGCAAAATTTAAATCACTAAAAATTTAAAAATCAGAAAATAATAAAATAATAAAATAAAATTTAAAAATTTAAAAAGATAAAAATTCCACAAAAATCGATGATAGTTTGCCTTTGAGATTCTTGTTTTTTCTCTTAATTGATTTTTCATCGATTAATTGAATAACCCTTGGGAATTGTAGCCTCCCTGAGTTCGATCCTATCTGCTATATAGGTAAATAAGTAGCAAAAAAAATTTCTTGCTCTGAATTATTTTTTGTAATTATTTTGTAGTGAGAGAAGAAAAAATTCTTTGTTTGTCGCGGGATTATTTGGGGATAATTACGACTTTCATATATCATTTAAATCAAAGCCCAAAGATCATGTGTCAATAAAATGGAACCATTACCGGGGAGGCACGACGAGGGTAGTTAGGTTTCTCTTTTGACCTGCTATTCTCGGTTGTATATATTTGTGTATATTTTTCCACATTTACTCCATTGTTCATATTTACTGTTTCATTTCATTTTTTGCCTATAATTCATAATTGTGTTTGTTAAGCATTCTCTTTTCCTATTTTTTGCGAGGGCCCGCAGAGCGAAGGAGACGATCTTAGGAGAGCCGAAGCATCCAAGCGAAGTAGAGGCGGCTTGATTCTTTATCAAGTCGCAAGGTAGCGTGAGAGGAGGAGAAAAAGAATCGAAGGAGACCAAAAGAGAGAGAGACTTTTTTATTTATTTTTAGCATTTGAACCATTGTAAATGGACATTCATTTGTTGCGGGGTCTGTTTCTCCAAGTGTCGGTGCACTTGGGGGACCTCACCGGTTTTGTGTTCATCGTCTTATTTTTCTTTATTTTATGTGGATTTCGTGAGTTACCTACTGATTGCTTTAATTAATTTGCTTGAGCCAGGTAATTAATTAGTCCAAACACCCCACAAAAGAATTTCTGTACCTATAGAATAGAGCGTAATTGGACTTAGTCAAATTAATCTATTTTTGCCCATTAATATAAGCGGTTGTTAGGAAGGTTCACTTGCATTTGCAAATAGGTTAGTTTATTTTTTTGTATTTCAATTCTGTACAGATTACACTGCATGTAGAGTGCTGGCGACAAGGTACGCATCTCTAACCCCTGCATGCATCATTATGTTTAATCGCGCATTACCACTTCCGATCTCCTTCCTTGGTTTCACTCACATAAGTTAAAAAGAAAATTGAACACTCGGGAGGCAATTTATTGAAAATACTCAAACCAAGTGATAACTGCCTAAAACCGGGACTGCTAAAGAAAACGCGACCCTAAAATAAATGTAAGGAAAAATAATGTATTGGGGAGAGTAACCCCCTCATTGGTTGGTTTGCTTGAGCGAGAGAGTGTCCCACACACTAGGATAGAACCACGCTCGAACTCTCTTCAGACTACTGTCTTAGGGTTAGTCGTTCTCCAGTAAGGATCTCATGCCATCCTTAACAGATTGAATTAATCGGGTAGCCAGTAAATAATCCGCAATTCATATTGGTTGGGAAAGATCTAACTTTGGGATTGTGCCAGTCTCCTTAAAGCATTAGTTCCTAACATCTCGCTTTTAGCCGCTCTGATAGATTCTATTATCACCAAACTCTAAAATTGACAAGATAATTGACCGAACCTTCATGGTCTTCGCATTGAGTTAAGTTGGTGAACTGGGGGTTTGTATTGTGTTTTCTTGCAAGTGATATAGATCCTTCTGCACAATTTGCGCCTTCATTCACTTTCACTCTTGCATTGGCATTCGTGCTCTCGCATCCGGCCTTTTGATTTCGAAGATGTCGGACCATAGTATTTCTCGTTCGGACTCTGCAAACTCATTCTACACTCCGAGTCGTTCACCTTCTACTCGGGGAGACTCACTTCCCACTTCACCCTTCACAACATCCATCAATCAACTATTTGAGATTGGCTTTAATCTCGAATTAATATACGAGACTCCATCAATTCTGAGCACTAATCGAGTGTCAAGCATATTTTCAGAGTCAGACACCAGACACTTGATGTCGCCAAAGGGAAAGGGAA
This sequence comes from Ottelia alismoides, assembly GCA_037367405.1. Lineage (NCBI taxonomy): Eukaryota > Viridiplantae > Streptophyta > Magnoliopsida > Alismatales > Hydrocharitaceae > Ottelia > Ottelia alismoides. The sequence goes on from JAZKJV010000553.1 coordinate 25,903, forward strand.
CCATATCGGAGTAGAGCGAGATCAACAACACACTGTTAGCCTCCATCTAGTCAATTCAAACCCAGATAACATAGCAGGCTAATTTTCAGACCACATTAAGAGATATGATTCTCGAGCTGAGACAGGAAAGAGAAGATAGGAGAGGGGGATAGCAGAAATCCTGGAGGTGGGAATGGGGGAGAAGAACCTCACAGAGAATCTGGGGCTAAGCCTACATTAAAGGACGCTTATAATCCAGGGACATGCCAGACAAATTCATGGATACAAGTCCCTGTGGTTCATGGGAATTTTGAGTTTAAGCCTACTATTTTACCTCTTCTCCCAATATTCCATGGAAATATTAATGAAGAACCTTATATACACCCCCAGCAGTTCGATCACATTTGTGGAACAGTACACTACCCATTAGATGTAGTGCAGATGACCGCCTTTCCATTCAATCTGATGGGCAAAGCTTTGTATTGGTTAAATCACTTGGGGAAGGTTGTCACTACTTGGGAAGAGTTGAGGTCCGCATTTCTGAACAAGTATTATCAACTTAGACGATTCAACCAAATGCGATCCTTGATTGCTAATTTCTCCCAGATGTCCCAAGAGCCTATTCACGAGGCATGGGAAAGATTCAAAGATATGACGGAGAAATGCCACCCATCATGATATTCCAAAGATCAGTCTTGTACAAAATTTCTTTGAGGGTTTAAGAATTGAGAATCAAAAGCTGGTAGATGACGCTTGTGGGGGGAGCCACTTCAACAAGGACGAGGATGTCTTTTATCAAATTTTTGAGGAGATGGCGAAAAGTTCAGCAGCTCTTTCTTCTTCACGTGCTTTTCAGAAGCACCTTGTCACCGTCCCTACAGTACCCCACAAGGATGTCAATATGACGACATCACATGAAGTGGATAGGGTAGACAATTCTGATCTGACCATTACTGGAAATCACCTATCCAAAGTGGATATTATTGAGAAACGATCCAAGGAGCTTGAGAAGCTTCATGTGATCGAGCAAAGGACAAAGAACCCGGATAAGCTGGATGAGATAACAAAGCACCTGGAGCTTCTTGTGAGTACGATCAGTGTAGTCCACAGTACGAGTGCAGCAACCGATACCTCTACTAGGGAGCAGACTTCTTCCACCCAGCATAGTAGCGGAGGACCATCCAAAGTTCAGCACATCTACTACTTGCAGACACCTGATTAGGTTCAACACCATTCACATCAAATAGTTCCGTACCAACATGAGCCTACATTCCTGAGCAACAGTCTCCACTTCCACTATCTGGTTCGGTCGTGAGCGAAACCTGCCCTGTCCGTCAGGGTAAGGCCAGTTGGGTTCACAGCAGGGTCAGAGACCCGCCCACCAGTTTCAGGGAGGCACACAGCAGCAGTACCAGTACCAGTAGTTCCAGCCTCACTATCAGTCTCCACCAAAGTTCCAAATATGGAGACTAGACCAGCCACAACAGCAGTCTATGTATTTTCCTCATCCTACCCAGCAGTAGACTGCATATCATGGACAATATTCTCATCATCCTCCTCATTATTAGAATCCGTATGGGTACCAACAACCTCCGTACTATCAGCCTCAGCGACAACCAGTCAATGAGCAACCTGAGGCCCCTTCAGTCAATCCAGCACTGGACCAACTTTCATTGCTCGTGAAGAACATGAATGAACTAACTCAGCAGATCGACGACCTGACCACCGCAAAGACACTGATCCAGCACAGGTCGAAGCCAACCCCAACAACTTCTGACGCAAGGAGCAGGTAGGAGATTGCAGCTGCCTACGCAACAGTTGGGGTTGGGAGATCGAACCACTGAGAGAGCATCATCTTCCACATCATCTCCTTCACCATCAGTTGAGAGGCCCAGTATAGCAGCACCCAAGTCTGTAGTTTCACCACCTTCACCACCACCTTCACCAGGCAGATGTAGATCACCATCAGCAAGGGAGAATATAACAGTCGCAGATTCTTTCTCTTCACCACCAACAACATCCCGTTATGTTTTAGATTCTATTTTTCCTTCACCTAGTTTGGACAATACTGTACAGACTGATTCTGGATGTCCTTTGTATGTGCGGATTCTACTTTGAATAATGGAAATGAACATTTGCATGTTTATTCTGATTCCATGCTATTTCCTTCTGCTCTTAAAGCTAAAAAATTCAAAAATTAAAAAATAGCACTATCTGATCTTGGAGTGGTTGAGATCTTACAGAACATCTTTTTAAAGATGTCACTCCTTAAGGCCATGGAATACTTGCCTACAGTAAAAAAGGGAATGAAAGAGGCATGTACCCAAAAGCGTCAACCAAGGAAGAACAGACGAAAGGAAACATAGAAACACATCTTAACCATGGCCACAGTTCATGCCATCGGTAACCTCCCGCCTAAAAAGAAAGACAAGTGAGCACCTCACATCTGTTGCCACATCTTTGATCAAGAATTTGATCGTACTCTTCTCGATAGCGGTTCCTCCATTAATCCCATGCCTTCCTCTTTAATAACTGAATTCGGTTAGGACCTCTTAAAATAACCAGGACGATCCTTCAGTTTGCTGATAGATCGATTAAGAGGCCAAGAAGCATTTTAGAGGACGTTATTGTAACAGTGCAGGGAATGAAATTCCCTGTTGATTTTGTTGTCATGGATATGGACACACCTGCACCGTTACTCCATACCCCGATCATACTAGGTCGACCGTTCCTCCGAACGACCGAAGCAGCAGTTGATTATGGTACTGGAGAGATCATCTTTTACTCTTGCTGTGACAAGGTGAAAATTGAGATGATCTCTGATCCTAGACCATCACCACCACCTGCAGCAGATGAGACAGAGAAAGCTATATCAGAGCCAGATGACAGTGATTTTCTTGTTGAATTCAAAGAGACATATCTTTTCACTGATTTTATAGATACCCAGAAGTTCCTTTCCCAAAAGGACTCTATGGATTGCACAGTAGATATGAGTTCCCTTGGTGGCCCAATTGAGATGGTTGCCGATGAGCAATTTGAGTTGAGTTTTGAGGTCCAGATATCTGATCCATTCGTTGAATTTCTTGATTTATGCACAAATGAGAGACATCTTTCTGAGATTATTGCTGAGATATCTAAGCAGTTAATTGATAAGAATATTAAACATCCTGATGAGCCCTTTCGTTCTAAGCAGAGATCATTCATTGCAGATCTATCATATATTCTATTTGCTGAGCAGTCGGTAGCCAAGGTGGACAGTCCACAGAGTACAAATCACATACCGTCTACCAGTATAGTAGCAGAGGTTATCGTAGAGCCGATTCAGACCCCACCTGAGCTCAAGGTTTTACCATAAACGTTGAAACATGCCTTCCTTGCGGGTCCCCCCCAAAATATTTCCGGTCATCCTCAGCTAATAGTAGACCGCTGAATACGAATCTCGCGTACTAGAGGTTCTTGAGAGAAACCGCAAGGCCATAAGATGGAATATCTCAGATCTCCGTGGGATTAATTCAGCCTTGTGCTCGCATCATATCTACCTAGAGGATGACTGTAAACCCTCTCGTGAATGTCAGCGCTGTCTAAATCCAAATCTAAGGGAGGTTGTCATGAAGGAGATCAGAAAATGGTGTGATGCTGGATTTATATATACCATTTCGGATTCTAAGTGGGTCATCCCTTTACATGTGGTCCCAAAGAAATCTGGGATTACGATCGTAAAGAATGACCATAGTGAGGAGATTCCGACCCGGGTACCTACTTCATGGCGTGTCTGTGTAGATTACCGACGCTTGAACTCAGTTACCAAGAAGGATCACTTTCCACTGCCTTTTATTGATCAGATTATAGAGAGATTGGTAGGGAAAGAATTATTTTGCTTCTTGGATGGGTACTCAGGATACAACCAAGTTGCTATCGCTCCTGAGGATCATGAGAAAACTACTTTCACTTGTCCGTTTGGCACCTATGCCTTTAGACGGATGCCCTTTGGATTGTGTAACGCTCTGCTACATTTCAAAGGTGTATGTTGACCGTTTTTGCCGACATGGTGGGAAATTTTCTTCAAGTCTTAATGGATGATTTCTCAGTCTACAGGGATAGTTTTGACACATGTCTTGCTTATTTAGACCGAGTTCTTCAACGTTGCTGTGAGGTAAACCTAGTGCTCTCATGGGAGAAGAGTCACTTTATGGTGACAAAGGGAATTGTATTGGGCAATGTCATCTCCAAACATGGTATGGAGGTTGATTCGGCTAAGATTGATGTGATTTCAAAGTTAGAGCCACCGCAGAATTTGAAGCAGTTGAGGTCATTTCTGGGACACGTAGGATTCTATAGGCAATTTATAAAGGACTTCAGCAAGATCGCCAGACCTTTGACTGAGCTTGTGTGTAAGGAGAGTGATTTTGTTGTCCATGAGAATGTCCTCCTTGCATTCAATCAGATGAAAGGAATGGTTACTAGTGCTCCTGTCTTACAACCATCGAATTGGTCTCTTCCTTTTAAAATTATGACGACCACATCAGATTTCGCAGTTGGAGCTATTTTAGGATAGAGAAGGGATGTGATTCCATTTGCTATACACTATGCTAGCAAGACTCTGGATGAAGCACGACGGAATTATGCAGTCACAGAGAAGGAGATGTTAGCAGTTGTGTTTGGGCTAGAAAAGTTCAGATCTTTCCTCATCGGATCACATATTATTGTATACACGGATTACATTGCCATACGATACTTCTTCTCCAGGAATTTGATTTAGAGATTCGAGATAAACCTGGAGTGAAAAATGTTGTGGCAGATCACCTTTCCCGTATCACCGATGAAGAGACCTCTGAGCAGAACATGATTCCTATTTCCGAAACCTTTCTAGATGAGGCCATTTTGTCTGTGGACTCACTCCCATGGTATGCTGATATTGTGAACTATCTTGTCTCCAAGAAAGTTCCACAAGATTGGCCGAAGTACAAGGTAGAACTGTCAGAGATTCATTACTACAAGTGGTAGGATCCGTACCTATTTCACGAGGGTGCGAATTATATCTGGAGAAGGTGCATTCCTCAGGAGGAACACCGGTGTACTTGAGCACTGTCACAAACTAGAATCTGGTGGGCATCATTCGGGGAAACGCATGGCAACAGAGGTTTTATAGAGTGCTCTATGGTGGCCCACATTGTTTAAGGATGCTACAAAGTATGTTCGAGGTTGTATTGACTGTCAAAAAATGGGAGGAAGTGTTGGTTCCAAAGATACCATGCCCCTAAGATATATACATATTTTTGATGTTTTTGATGCTTGTACATAGACTTCATGGGCCCATTTTCTGTCAGTCAAGGATTTCAGTACATCCTGCACGTCGTGGATTATGTTAGTCGATGGGTGGAGGCTATCCCCATCCGAGCAACAGATAGTTGTACAGTGTGTTCCTTTCTCAAGGACCATATTATTGCACGGTTCAGGATTCCATAAATACTGATTTCAGATGGAGCAAGCCATTTCATTAATAGAGAAGTAAAGAAGCTTGTAAAGGAGTATGCCATTGAGCACATAGTTGCGTCTCCTTACCACCCTCAGACTAATGGCTTGGCAGAAATTTCAAATAGTGAGATCAAGATGATATTGCAAAAACTTGTACGTCCAGATAGGAAGAACTGGTCCCAGATGATTGATTCGGTTTCATGGGCTTATTGGATGGCATACAAGTCTCCTTTGGGTATGTCTCCCTACAAATTGGTGTATGGAAAGTCTTGCCACCTGCCAGTGGAACTAATTCATAAATCTTTATGGGCACTCTGTATATGTAATCTAGATTATGAGAATACAAGAAAGAACAGGAAGTTGGATTTGAATAAATTACTGAAATTCCGAGACTTTGCATATGATAACTCACTCATGTATAAGGAGAAAGTCAAGCGCTGGCATGATAAACACATTCGAAGAAAGACTTTCTCCCCTGATCAGAAAGTTTGGTTTTTTGATGCTAAGTTGAAGCTGTTTCCAAGAAAATTGAAAAGAAAGTGGTCAGGACCATTCATCGTGAGAGCTGTGCGTGACAATGGGAGTATTGTCATATCTGGGTTGTCATCTGACGCACAACCATTTGTTGTGAACGGACAGTTGCTGAAGCCATATCTAGATCATGATACATTCCTGTCCGTCGTTGATTCTGTATCTGTGGTATCAGACGATAATCTTTTGATTCCATCTTCTGCGTCTGATACATGAGCATTCACCCCTCTTATATATCCCTTCGTTTCACTCTTTCTTCTTCTGTTTTATCATTCACCCCTTTTCCGTGTGTGTATATATGCTATACTTAGGATGTGATTTATCCTAGGAGGGGTGAATGATTTGTGTTGTTCATATTCGTCTTGTTCATCACTGTTGTTGTTGCCTATACATAGGGATACTCTACCCTAAGTATAGAGGGGGTGATGATATTGTCTTTTTGTTTTTGAGTCCATGCACTCTCTGCATCGGTTTTCCCCTTTTCTACAGCCTTCTATACTTAAGATTACTTGATCCTAAGTATAGGGGGATCACCGACCTCTATTCTTTTCATTTTTCTTTGAGTCATTGTAGCATAGGAGTCTTTTCACTTTTCTATACTTAGCACTAGTTATGTCTTCCTTTGCCCCTCTCTGATCATAATGAGGACATAGTTTGAGCTAAGTATAAGGGGTGTCATATATATTATATATATACTTTAGACATAACTTGTACTTTTAATGTTTATTTGGGAGGGATATGTATCTAAATTCGTAAAATCCACGTATGCATATATAAACTTTGATCACCTTGAGAAAAAACAAAAAAAAACAAAAAACAACAAAATAAAAAAAATAAATTAAAAAAAAGAGAAAAAAACAAAAAAATCTTGTATATGCTTTACTAACCCTTTTTTTCCTTTTTGAAAAAAAACTACAAAACCAAAAAATCTATAAAAAGTTGCATAAAAAATGTTTTGCACGTGCATCACTTTTCCTTTCTTTTCCAAAAACCCATAAAAAATTCAAAATTGGAAAACTATTTCAAAAAAATGCTTTCTTTTTGCATTGTGCATATTCTTGCATTTGCATGTGCATTTTTCTGGATAATATTGACATTTAAACTAAGTCTAGAATAAAATTGAAGAATGGAGCTTAGTTGGGCCTTAATCCACTTAATTTCAGAGGAATCTTACAAGAACTGGAGTTAAGACTTTTCAGGTCCTAGTGACTTAATTCTATGAGTCCATAAGACTATGTTCACATATCATCTTGATTAGTCTAAGTAGAACATTTAACAACACACGCATGATTCTTTTAGACCGTGGCTTATCTTGGACAAGCACTCTACACATAGCTCTTCATGGAGGAGGTAGTGAGGATGCAGAATCCTTTGGCTTGGGGTAGCATACGAGGGTAGTACATCTAGGTGGAACCTCCCGTCTTCCTCTAGGGAGGGAAGTGCATCTCAACCTGGTCTAGCGATGTTGAGGTCTAAAGACAGGATGCTGTGGGGTTGCAATAATGCTTCAAAAGAGGGATAGTCTACTAGCTCAAGAGGAAAAACTCCTTATGTACATGCTGCACCTTGTATATGCTTTCAAAAAAAGAAGAAAATGCAGAATCTCCAAAAGTGGGCATGCCTAATTTAAAAGTAAAATACCTGCCGGAGTGTATATACAAGGATAAAAAAATTAAATATTAATAAGATCTTCAAAATCAAATTTTTGTAAGCTTGCAGCTGGATGACTTGGCTACACTGGTCATGCATCCAAGGGTAGGTAGCTACACTGGTTACCGTCCATTCTTTTCTCCATCTCCTCTTCTTGAGCTGGTTGTACTTGAACTTAGAAGGGAATATCCCCGCTCCTCAAGGAAAGAGTTGCTAGACTGGGGGACTAGAGTAACTTGCTGAGGGAGGTTGTTTCTTTGCTACTTTTGAGATGGGGAGCTATATATTTCACTTACACCGTACAAGAAAAGATTCATAATCATAAGAATTTGTTTATGTAGACTTGTTCTGACCTGGCTGTTGAGGAGACCTGAATAGAAGTCTTATGGAACTTAGAGGCTGTTAGGATTTAAATCCATTTCCCATCAAGGTTTTGCCACACTAATAATCCAAAGGTTTGACAGAGCTCCATACTACAATGTTATGAAGATAAGTTTAATATTCAATATTGTCCTATTTTCTTCATTTTTCCTTTCTTATTCTTTTTCTTTTTATTCACTTATTCTTTCAAATAAGTGTTTGCTAAGGGACTAGCAAAGGTAAAGCATAGGGGGAAGATGAATCTGCATTTCATCATCTTTATTCATTTATTTTAGCTTAAAATCCCTTACTAAACACCTGTATATAACACTAACTCCATATTCTTACTAACTTGCACCTGTTTGTAAATATTGTACACTTCTTACCATTTTAACCTTAAATAAATAAAGAAAGAAAGGAAAAATAAAGAAAATAAAATAAAAAAGGAAGACTGTATATATGTAATAGATACAGGCTGACTCGAACCCCGAGAGAAGCTCAAGACTTGACCTGATCGACCAGGAATAAAGTAGGGGGAGGTAGGGTCTTTATTCAGAAAAACCAAAAAAATGTTGTGTGGTGTGTATATTTGTATACTACACTATTTTATTTGTACATAAATTGACCTCAAATCAAATAATTTTAAAAACAAAAGTTGTAAATAAAAATGTTTCCTAATTAATAAAAATAATTGCATAATTAAATCTTGTACAGAATAAAAGCAATCACACTAGGAAAAAGGCACTAAGTAATGATTGAAAAACCAATTCCAGCTCCATATGAACTTAAATTGAACCAAACTCACTTCCATTGTAGTCTAAATTAAATTATCTTTAAAATGGCTGTGATTTCATAATTTTTGGAGTTACGGGTGAAAAGTTGATTTTCTGAGGTGGTTTGTGCAATTTTCCCATGTATTTGTACATATTGTATTTTGTAAATATTTATAAATATTTTACTAATTATTAAAAAACAAAAATTTTAAAACAAAAAAATTATTTAATTTGCTTATTTACCCATGTAGATAATGTCATATATGTATATAACATATGTATATAGTTAATTTTCTTAACTAACTACCAAAAAAAATAAAAAATTAACATTTATTTTTCAAATAAATAAAGTGACGAAAATACAAAAAAATATATTTAATTTTTGTAAACATTTATCTTGCTAATTAATCTCATTTCAATTTTTCTTCTCTCTTATCTCTTATCTTCATCCAAAAATTCAAAAATTCAAACTCCAATCCCAGTCTATCTATTAATAGGGCTCCTTCTCCATCATTCCAATTAGATCAATCTTTGGTGAGAGGAGCCCAATCTCCGAGAGTCTTCTTATTACGGAAGTGTGCCTAATCTTCGAGCCGTCCGGTGACAGCGAGTCAGCCTTCATCGAGGTGATCAATATTTTTTCCGCTCCTAAGGTGAGATCCATCATTTTCTTCTTCTTTTTCATCTAGGTTGACATTAGTTTTATTTTCTCGCATTTTTCTTCGTTGTCATTTTTTTAGATCTTAAAATCCATAAGGATTGATCCGCCACCGACTCGATTTTTCATCTCAAATCTCGATCTCTTCACTTTCACGTTATATCTCCCACGATCTCTCAACTCCGGTTACGCACAGTGGCCGGAGAATCAGATTCAAATCTTCCATTACGCAGGATCCCCATTCACGTATTCCATTTGATTTTGGGAACGATCCATCATGTTCGCATCCTAATTGTTTATAAATAAAAAAATAAAAAAAATATATTTTTCTCTAACATTTGTTTTGCAGGAAATAAAAAACAAAAATAATTAAAAAAAGTATTTACAGTTTCTGTTCTAATAAAAAATAAAAAAGGTTTTCTATTTATTGTTTCTGTTTTTAGAATTTAAATAAAAAAACAATAAAAAGGCAGCGGCATCTGCCATCGCCCAACTGAGCACCGCCCCTGCGGCTAGCACTCCCGCCGCTCCACTAGCTAGCGACGACGGCGACCGCCCCACTGCGATATGCCGCCCATCTCTATCACCAACCTCATCGAAGCCGCACTTCAATGTCATCTCCGTCCGCCAGCCCTCGCGCGGAAGCCACACGTGCCTTCCGCGCCTCCGAGCATCGTCGCTCCTCCGCTTGGGATCCGCCTCGCGCGTCGACGCCCTCCACCACCTGTCGCCATCGTCACACCACTGCGGCCCAGCCGCCTATCACTAGCCGCCATCAAGCCGTTGGCACGCCCATCCTCCCAACTGCCAACCGCTAAAGAACGTCGCTACCACCGCTGCCCCACCTGTTGCGTGAGATCAGAGAGAAAGCAAGGCGGCGTCGCACGACCCTCCTTGGTCCCATCTTTGCCAGAGCCCCATCGCCTTGGCCCCCTTTGCTCCATCTTGAAGAAAGCGACGTGCACCTATAGCCCCCTTTGACTTGCTTAACAAGAGAACGAATGAAGAAAACCCTAGGGGTTTAAAATTATATTTTGGAAAATATCAAACAACTCCATGAAGGTTTGCTTATTTTTAAAGAAGCCCCTGCTAGAGCCCTATCAAGTGCGTCGCACGCCTCTCTTGGTTAAATTGTCATTTTTCTTCTACAAAATTTATTTTTTGTTATATGTTGATTAACAAACTTTGAATATTTGTAGTGTAGTCCCTGACTTCCATGCCTTTATTTTGCTTGCTTTTCTTATTGTAATAAGTATTTTCTTTGATCAATAAAATTCCCAAAAATCGGGCCATATTTCTGATGTGCTTATCTTTCTAGTATAAATTTTTCATTGCACTTTATTATAATTGGTTATTATTAAAAATAAAAAACATGTCATTTTTTGTTTGAAATTAAAAAATTCATAAAAATTTGAATATTGCTCAAAAAATTCCAAAAAAATAAAGTAGTTTTATTCTATTGTCTTTTAATTTCTGTGCAAATTTCATGCATTAATTCTTTTCAAAACTCACAAAATTGAAAAAAAATTAAAAATTCTATAAAATCATAAAGAATTCTACAAAAAACCAAAAATCATGATTTTAGTTCTTGTTTGTAGATATTTGTATTTATTTCATAATAAAAATAATTTCCAAGAGTTTTGACATAAAAATGTTTTTAAGTTGCAAATTACTCCAAGTTGTGCAGTATTTCTCAATTTTACCACTGTTTGATTTTTAGAAAAATACAATTACATCTGAAAATTCTACAAAAATTCTCAAAAATATTTCAATGTCTTTAAATCCCAAAAATATTTTCTCTGAATTTTTCAGATCTTTTTTTATATAATTAAAAAATACAAAAATAGTTTGGTGTGTGTAGTTCTTATCTTGTGTATATTGTTCTTTATTTGAAATTTTAAAAAATTGTAAAATTAAAATCACTAAAAAATTGAAAATCAGAAAACAAAAAATTAAAAAATTAAAAAATTAAAAAATTAAAAAATCCACAAAAATCAAGGATAGTTTGCCTTTGAGATTCCTATTTTTTCTCTTAATTAATTTTTCATCAATTAATTGAATAATCCTTGGGAATTGTAACCTTCCTGAGTTCGATCTTGTCTGCTATACAGGTTAATAAGTAGCAAAAAAACTCTCTAGCTCCACATTATTTGTTTTGTAATTATTTTGCAGCTAGAGAAGGAAAAAAATTGTTTGTTTGTCGTGGGATTATTTGGGGATAACGACTTTGTATCATTAATAACCAATCCTCGTAGTTCCCGTGTTAACAAGTCCATGCCAGGCACGTGCTCAGGCATGCTTTTTGTGTAAATATTGTAAGGAGACCCTTAAATGTTTGGCATATTACACTTAGGTCCTTGCCAGCTCAGCTTACGTGCCCCCCCACGTGCGCTGAGCATTTTGCATAGGAACTGTTGGGGAAAACCAATAACTTGATATTCATAGAACACTTGAGCTTTATTATATAGGATAAAAACCCTTGGGTAAATTACAAGATAAGTACATAAAGAAATGGAAATACATAAATAACACCAAAAGATAATAATAATAATCTCAACACTCCCCCTTAAGTTGGAGCATATATGTCTATCGTGCTCAGCTTGGAACAACATCTTTGGAAAGGGCCTCCAGTAAGTGCTTTGGTGAATATAACTGTTGTCTGATCTTCAGTAGAAACATGAGTTGTAGATATGAGACCTTTCTGAATCATGTCTCTTGTATAGTGTCAATCCACTTCTATATGCTTTGTATGCCCATGGAATGCAGGATTATTTGCCATCAATAGTGCTGCCTGATTATCACATAGAAAAGTTTAGGAAGAGGTACATCAACAGCAAAATCAATCAGAACTGACCTGACCCACATCATCTCTGTGCATCCGTGAGCCATGGCCCTGTACTCAGACTCCGCACTAGATCTGGCAACTACAATCTGCTTCTTACTTCTCCTTGACACCAACAAATATAGCAAGCCCAGAAGTGGACTTCCCGTCCCTAGGGCATCCTGCATAATCTGCATCTGCACATGTTGTGATGTCAAGAGACGTGCCTCTGTTGAATAAGAGACCAATACCTGGTGAGGACTTCAGATATCTCAAAATCATATGAACAACATCCATATGCACCTTCCTAGGATGCTCCATGAACTGACTCGCCTTGCTAACAACAAAGCATATATCTGGCCTGGTGATGGTAGCATATAAGAGCTTCCCTAATAGTTCCCTGTATCTCCTCTTATCTATCTTCTCAGTATCATCATCATATAATATCATACTTGGATCCATAGGAGTAGTAGCAAGCTTGCTCCCTGTCATACATGTCTCTAATAGAAGATCATCAACAAACTTTCTTTGGGTCATCACAAGACCATGCTGGTTCCTGGCGATTTCTAATCCAAGGAAGTATTTGAGATTGACAAGATCCTTGGTCACAAATTGTTTACCTAGGATCTCCTTGGCTGTCTGAATGCCCTGCTTATCATCACCAGTGACAATAATATCATCAACATAGACAAGAATAGCAATTGTACCTCTCCATGTTCTCTGAACAAAAAGTGAGTGATCCACAGTGGACCGAACAAATCCTTGATGCTCTGTCAACTCTGAGAGCTTCCAGTACCGAGCTCTGGGCCTCTGCTTCAGGCCGTAAATTGCCTTGTGGAGCCTACAAACCTTCTGATTCTCCCCCTCAGCAATAAATCATGGCGGTTGTTGCATATAAAACTCCTCATGTAAATCTCCATATAGAAATGCATTCTTCACAACAAGCTGATAAAGAGGCCATTAACGTGAAACATCAACTGATAGGAGAACATGTAATTTTGAGTTTCTGGCCACTGGAGAAAAAGGTGTCCAGATAATCCACCCCATAAGTCTGGGTGAAACCATGTGCTACAAGCCTTCCCTTCTAGTGATCCACACCTCCATATGCTTGCTGCTTCACCGTAAATGTCCATTTGCACCCCACTATAGATGCACATGGAGGGGCAGAAACAACACTCCAGGTATCACGAGAATGTAAAGCAGCCATCTCCTCTTCCATGGCAAGTTGCCAACTGCCATCCTATATGGCCTCCTGATATGTTCGTGGTATAGTAATGGCTCAGAGGACCATAACAAACTTCATGTATTCCTCTGAAAGATGGTCCAAGGAAGCATCCACAGCTAGAGGATACTTAGCACAGTTGCGACGGGGATTCCTCAAGGCAATAGGTACATCAAGGTCATCAACCTCTCTGCTCTCTGCTATCAGATTCTCTTGTGTAGTATCATGTGGATCAAGCGTACAACCAGTGCCATCAATGGAAACAACGTGTTCATTACATACCTGGGGCATGTTGGATGACTAATAAGGTGCATGAACAGAGGGGTGAGTAGAGGACATGTGAAAATAAAAATGAGGTAGGAACTGAGTCATGGTTGACGGAGGTGGAGGAGGAGGTAGTGGAGGAGGTGGAGTTAACTACTTGTTGGTGGAGATATCAGTGATGGAGGAACGAAGATATTGATAGACCCAAAATTAGATCGGTCTTGTGTTCCACACAAGGCAGGAACACAGTCGAAGTGTCGACCAATCAAAATCTGAATTTAATCAACAATTAACCCACACTAAAGATCAATAAATTAGAAATAATGTGGAGTTAAAATTTATTTTTAACTCTGCACAAATGGTGTATAGGGACAAGTATGCAGAGAGTTCGAACACAGGGAGCAAACAGGGTAATTCAAAAATTTGTGCATAAGTGAGTGTGTGTGAAGTGTCTACACTAAGCAGGCAAGCAAATAAAATTTTGTGGGTTTTTAATTTTATAATTCTTTCTTTTATCATTTTAATTTAATTTTTAATTTTGTATTTTGATTTTTAATTTTCTAATTTTTATAATTTTATATTTTATATATTTTTTCTTTAATTTTCAATATTGGAATTTTAAAAGCAATGTAATGAAAGACAAGGTAAAATATTTATAAAAATGTGCAAAAATAACCAAAAATTCAGAAATAAAATGTTTTTGATATTTTTAGGATTTTCTACTGTTTTTGTGATTTTTTGGGGATTTTTCAAGGTTTTTTGGTATTTTTAATCAGCAAAATAAAGGAAAACAGTGGAAAAAGTGCTGGCTGTGAATAAAATGGGAATTAAAATTACCAAACAGCAACCAAAATTTTTCACACTATTTTTCAATAAAGAGAATAAAATAGAGAACAAATAGAAACTGAGTTTGTGATTTTTGGATTTTTCTTTGATATTATATAATTTTTTGAAGTTTTTGAGTGTTTTTAAATTTTTAGTGTTTTTCTTTTGAGATTTTTAGTGATTTTGGACTGACACTGAAATAGGATATAATAGACACTAGGTAATTTTTTTAGAATTTTTTGAAGTGTTTTAATATTTTTTTTGGCATTTTCTAAGCTAGACAGTAGAGAAAAAGCATGTTTTTGATTTTTAATAAATATAAAAATAAAATAAAATCAAAAACTGAAAATAGGGCGTCAAAATATAAGCCAACAGGAGCTTAAGTTTAAAATTTTAGAATTGTTGGAATTAAAATGAAGGTCCAAACAATTAGATCAAGCAAGCACAAAACATTAAGGCTGGCTGGGGCATTTACGTAAATAGGCAAAACTTCCAGGGCTAGCTAGCAATTTTCACGCAAAAATTTGAACTGAATAAAATATATTCTGGATTAAACGCAAATACCCAAAGCCGCAGGGGCTTTCTTGCAAAACTTCCCAGGATCACGTGCGTCTCACACGCGCCTGGGAAGGGCACATGTGCAAAAGCCCAAAGGTTGGGGGTTAAAATGTAAAATGGCCAGAAAATTTAACACTGCGACTGCATGTTTTAGAATTAAACGTTAAAAGCAAAAACCCCGGGGGGTAGCCTGCAAAATGCCCAAGGAGCGCGTGCTAAGCACGTGCGCCTGATGAGGACGGATTAGCAATTAACAAAAACGCGAAGGGTTGATATGAAAATGTTACAAAAAGTATGAACGGCAGATGAATGTTTCTGTACGTTTTACTAAATACAAAATTTGACGGGTTGGTTTTGCAAAATACCCAGTCAATCGGCTGGCGTCGACGGTTCGGATCCAACTACTTATGCCACGTGTCGATCCCGCAGCTCGCGATACCCCTTCGCACGGGCGGTGTAGATTAGATCTCCTCCTGAAGATCGAACGGTGGCAGTTGGAGGAGATCCAACGGATGCTGTAGCGCTGGAAGATCGAGGGCAATCGAACGGTCCTGGGACGTGAGGGAAGAACAGCCGAAGAACTCGGCTTGGATGAACTTCAAGCTCCAAAATCTCAGCGTCTGGTGCCTCCGACTCCCACCTGATGTCTTCAAAGGCTTCCCCAGAGTCCACCTCGTCGAATGGTGCTCTCAAAATGCCCAGATGGGCCCCTGTGATGTCTGGCGGCGAGAATGAACCTGGGTGGTGCTCCAGCTGCTCGACGAAGAAGCTCCTGAGGCTCAAACGCCCCCTTCTCCACCAGCAAATGACACCAACAAGGGCGGCAGATATCTAGCAAGCAGGCAGCGGCTTTTATTGGCGGTGATGGTGTGTGTGGAGATTCGGCGATGGTGGCCGGAGCTCGAAGGTTCTGGCGAAGTGTTTGATGAGGAATCTACACTAATGGTGCGACGAAATGTAGAGAGAAAGGCACGAAATCAAAGCTATGGGATACAGCTACTCAACAATAAAAAAAACGAGAATAACACAACCTCAAGGGCTGTTGAACCTGAGGAAGAAGACCTCACAGCGGTGGCCGGAGATGGAGGTTGGAAGACGACCTTAGGTGCTCACCGCACCTCGACTGAAGCATGGAGAGGTTGCCCTGTCACTAGAGCACCGCTCAATCCATGCCTGGAGGGTTTTGGCGCCCCAAAGTCGGTTCAAAATCAAATGGGGGTTGAAGGAGGTCTTTTGAAGGGCTGATCGATTGGCGTGATAAACGAGGCGGCAACGGGAAGAGCAATGATGCTCTCCCCGAAAAAACCCTAGGGCGAGTAAGAGAGATGGTAGGGGAACAAATCTCGTGAAGACATCGACCCGCTTCGGTGAAAGATGTGGTCTCCAAAAATCCGCGAAAATCAAGAAAACTCATATTCTAACACAGTCCAGGCTGGGGTCAGAGAGTTGACCCGTGGGTCAACTCTCCAGCCCCCCTGGTTGGTCCACATGGACCAACCAGGAAAAAGCCTGGAAAAACTTTTTGTAAAATCAATTTAAAATAGCAAACGATTTTATTGATTTTTAATTATAAAATAATAAATGTTTATTAATTTATGAATTAATTTATGGTGATTTTTAATTATTTTTATGAACTTTATTTTTACAGATTGCTTTTATACCCCTATATAGGTATAATATCTATATACTTTATTACTTTATTTTTATTTTGTGTATTTTAATTCTATTATTTTTATTTATTATTTTCTAAAATTATAAAATACTTTTATATACATAAATATATTTTTATTTTATTTTTCTGATTTATTTTGTATAATTAATAAATTATAAGTATAGAAAGTATAGGTATACATATAGGTATACTACATATGTATCAAATATGTATATATTTTATTTTGAGTTTTATTTACATTTTTAGTCTGATTTCAATACACATATTTATTATAAGTAATATTTACAACATTATAAAAATATAAAATTATAAAAATAATAAATAAATAATAAATTGAATATTTTAATATGTACAAATATACAATGAGGGTCCAAAAGTCAACTTTCAAACCGTAGCTCCGCCAAATGCGAAACCACCGCCATTAAATAGCTTATGTTCTTCTATATACAATTAAAGGTGAGTATGCTGCATTTGGAGTTTTCATTTGTGAGATACGGGTCTGGGAAGTTGGCATTTTGGAATTTTATTCAGACCATAGCTTTTTATCTGTACATTATTTTTCTGTGAAATTAATCTTGTATTTTTCTTTATAAAATTAGCTACAACTTTCATGTACAAAGTTTCTTTATTTGATGTATAAAAACTGGAACCAAAAATAGGTCCCAAAATGAATAAAGAATGAATAGAATATATAGGTATTTTATCTGTATTTCTGACCTTATCTCCCCCTACTTTATTCCTTGTCGACCTATTCATCAAGATGCCTAGGTCTCGGGGGTTTTGGGTCATAAAATATTTACAATATTTTATTCTTTTTCTTTTCTTTATTTATTCTATAATTTTGGCTTTAATTACACTATTTCATACACTATATAGATGCACATGCATGAATGCTAAGATGGTGATTTTAATGCTATTTACAGGCATTTGTTAGGGTCTTTGGTGCCAAAATGATAGAATAAAGATGATGAAATGTGGATTCATCATCCCCCTATACTTTACCTTTGCTAGTCCCTAGCAAACACTTATGCAATAAGTACAAAAAGAAAAGAAAGAAAAGAAAAAGAAGAACTTGGATTTAGTTTGGTTATTAAACTTGTCTTCACAAAATCAAAGTTTGGAGCTTAAGTCGGACCTTTGGAATTTTAGTGCGGGCGGAACCTTAGTGAGAACCGCGTTTGAAATTCAACAGTCCTTGAGAATCCCAAAACTCTGTCCAAGTCTCCTCAATAGCCAGGTCAGAAATATCTCAATTCATACGCAAACTCTTACGACTATGAATCTGACTTGTACAGTGTAAGTGATGGTGGCTCTCCCCAACTAGAATGACAAAGAAACTGACTTCTCCAGTACGACAACCCAATGATTCCCCAATCCAGCAACTCCATCCTCGAGGAGCGGGGTATTCCCTTCTAAGTTCAAGTGGCAACCAGCTCAAGAGGAGGGGGTGAAGAGAAGAATGGACGATAGCCAGTGTAGCTACCTATCCTGGGATGCAAGACCAGTGTAGTCAAGTCATCCTGCTGCAGGCTCACATGATATGACTTTGGAACTCAAGCTTGCTTATTGACTTTACAACATATGTACATACTTTGCAGGCTTTTTATTTTTTGTACATGCCTGAACTTTTTTTTAATACTATATACAACAACATTTACATAAGGAGTTTTTCCTCTTGAGCCAGTAGACTATCCCTCTTTTGAAGCTTTATCGCAACCCACAGCCTCCTTTCTTTAGACTTCCTAATCACTGGACGGGTTGGGGTGCACTTCCCTCCCTAGAGGAGGACAAATGTTTCCACTTGTGTGCGTCTCATACCGGCAAATCCAATCCCCTCACCACTCCAACTGAGTTGAGCCATGTGAAAGGTGCAGGTGTCCAAGTTAGGTCATTATCAACAAGAGTCGTGCGTCTGTTCTGAAATACTCTACTTAGGCAGTCAAGAATCCATTGAACCAAGTCCCGTGATCCTCAAAGAATTAATTCAACTAGACCTGAAGTACCTCAAACCCAGTTCCTATAAGGTTCCTGTTATTAGGTAGATTTTAAGGTCCAATCAAGCTCCAATCTCCGGATTTTACTTAGACTCGTTCAACTATCAAACTCAATC
The DNA here is from genome assembly GCA_037367405.1 of Ottelia alismoides. NCBI lineage: Eukaryota > Viridiplantae > Streptophyta > Magnoliopsida > Alismatales > Hydrocharitaceae > Ottelia > Ottelia alismoides. Next base: position 44,801 of record JAZKJV010000553.1, read on the forward strand.
CGAAAAATGCCAATGCTATGCAATGCAATGCAGAAAATATTTTTGTGATGCAATTTTCAAAGATTTTAAACTTTTTATGGATTTTTGAAAATGTGATGCATGCATTTTTTTGTATTTTTCAAAAAGATTTTTCAAATGTTTTTGGATTTTTAATTTTGCAAATGTTTTTGGGATTTTTGACAACGAAAAGTTTTGGCTAAAAACTAGGTTAAAATATGTACACGGGAGTGCTTCTTCATATATACAAGAAGTGGATGTTCAGAATTTACAAGGGTAAGTGATCAATTTTATAATTACATATATATAAGATGGATTTTGGTGTGATGTATATATTCCTCAAACTTATTTGAAAACAATCTACACATAATTTTTGAAAACTATAGTCCAAAATAATTTTTACAAACATTTTACAAACATGTACACATATTTGAAAATCATTTTGCAAAGGCTTTCAAAACAGTATATATAGGTTTTTCAAAACATTTTTGCAACCATTTTTCAAACCATTTACAAATCATTTTTCACACATTTTATTTCACACAAAGAAAAGAAATTTTACAAACCACACCTTTTTACAAAGGTTGAAAACGTGTAACAAAATATTTTCAAAATAGTTTTCAATAAATGTTCACAAAGATTTTCAAACTATTTTTCAAACATTTTGCAAAAAAAACATTTTCACCTGATTTATTAATCAGTAAATACAAAAAGAATTTGAGGAATGATAACATCTTTTTATTAAGGTTTTTTAATGAATTGTAAAGAATTGTTAGCCATATTTATTAAGAAAATACGCATGTACGAGTTATGGCTAAAGTATATACGTAGTATATACGACCCCCCTATACTTAGCTTGAGCTATGTCCTCATAGATCGGAGAGAAAAGAGAAGACATAACTCGTACTAAGTATAGACAAGTCTAAATAATAAAGGAACAAATGAATGAATGACTGAATGAGAAGTTGACCGTCCCCCCTATACTTAGGATCAAATAATCCTAAGTATAGCAGACTGTACACAACGCAGGGAGGGTCAAGGGTGGGAATGAACAGATCGTATCCCTAAGTATAGACAAGAAGAGGAGACAATGGAGAGGATCGAAAAGAATAGAGAAACTTGGGGTGCCATCCCCCCTATACTTAAGACAAAGTACGTCCTAAGTATGGAAAACTGTCTACAAGGGCGGCACCTTTTTGATAGATACAGAAGATAGAAAAGGAAAAGAAGAAAAGAAGAAAAGAAGAAAATAGATCAACAGATGAAAGAGTGATATAGACAGATGGATCTGTACAGCGGAAGATGGACTTGGTCACCATGTATGCGATGCAGATGATGAAAGTCAAAGGACACATCTCATACCAGAAGAATGGGGGCAACGTCAATGGTCGGCGGATCATGATCTAGATATAGTTTCAGGCGTTGACCATTGAAGCGGAAGGTAGAGGCGGATGACGGTTCAGATATATCGATGTTGCCATTGTCATGTACCTTCCTGACCACATACGGACCTTTCCACTTGCTCTGCAATTTCCCTGGGAATAATTTCAGCCTGGAATCAAACAACCATACTCTCTGATCTGGTTCAAACTGTTTATGGCTGATATGCGAATCGTGCCATGTCTTCACTTTCTCTTTGTACTGCAGGCTGTTCGAAAAGGCTGTATCTCTCAGTTCTTCCAGGCTGCCAATTCTGCTCTTCTCTGATCTCCTATACTCTCGGGATCTAAAAGCAACTCAGTGACTGCCCAAAAAGATTTGTGCTTGATCTCCACTGGCAAATGGCACGACTTGCCATAGACGAGACGAAAGGGAGATGTCCCCAATGGATTTTTGAAAGAAGTCCGATAAGCCCACAAGACCGAGTCCAAAAGTTGTGACCAATCCTTTCGGTCTGGGCGGACAACTTTCTGCAGGATTGTCTTTATCTCCCGATTCGATACTTCAGCAAGACCATTAGTCTGAGGGTGATAAGGAGTGGCAACCCAATGGTCAATGCCGAACTCGTCTGCAAGGGCCCTGACTTTGTCATTGATGAAATGAGACCCCCCGTCTGAAATCAAGACTCTAGGTACCCCGAACCTTGAAATGATATTTTTCCTCAAAAAATTGCAAACGGTTTTAGCATCTGCGGCTCGGACGGGGATGGCCTCAACCCATCGGCTGACATAATCCACAGCGAGCAAAATATGCTCGAATCCCTGACTCTTAGGAAATGGGCCCATGAAATCAATCCCCCATGCATCAAAAACCTCACAAAAGTGAATGGGTTGCATGGGCATCATGTCTCTCTGTCTGCAGGTTCCCATTTTCTGACAGTCAGTACATCTCTTCACGAACTCATCAGAATCCTTGAAGAGAGTAGGCCACCATAGGCCGGATTGAAGCACCTTCTATGCTGTTCTTTTTCCAGAATGATGTCATCCTTCCTCAAGCTTGTGACAGTATGTGAGGATGCTATGATGCTCTTCTTGAGGAATGCACCTCCTCCAGATACTGTCCCCTCCTTCATGATAAAGGACGGGATCCTCCCAATGGTAAAACTTGGCCTTCGCCAGGAAGGTCTCAAGTTTCTGCCTGGGCCAACCTTGTAGAACCGTCTTGGCTACAAGATAGTTCACAATGTCAGCATACCACGGGAGCGAGGTGACAGCCAAGATCGCCTCATCTGGGAATGTCTCTATGATAGGTGCGCTGGGCTCAGATTCCTCAAGATTCTCCAATCTGGAGAGTTGATCCGCCACCACATTCTTGACTCCAGGCTTGTCCTTAATCTCAATATCAAATTCCTGGAGTAGAAGGATCCATCTGGTGAGACGTGCTTTGGCATCCTTCTTAGACATTAGGTACCGGATGGCGGTGTGATCAGTGTAGATGGTTACTCTAGATCCGAGAATATATGATCGATACTTATCAAGAGCGAATACTACATCCAGCATCTCTTTCTCAGTCACAGTGTAATTCCGCTGTGCGGCATCCAAAGTCCGGCTGGCGTAGTGAATGGCAAAAAGTAAACCATCCCTCCTCTGTCCAAGCACAGCCCCAACGACAAAATCTGAAGCATCCGTCATGATCTCGAATGGGAGAGACCAATCGGGTGGCTGAAGGACAGGAGCTGAAACAACCATATTTTTGAGAGTTTCAAAAGATTCAAGACACTTATCATTGAAAATAAACTCGGTGTTTTTGTCAGCAAGTCAGTGAGCGGTCGGGCAATTCGACTAAAGTCCTGAATGAACCGTCGGTAGAAACCGACATGCCCCAGAAAAGACCGTAACTGACGCAAATTGGACGGCGGATTGAGTTTTCTGATGATGTCCACCTTAGCCGGATCGACCTCCATGCCCCTGTTGGAGATGATATGACCAAGGACCGTCCCCTGAGTCATCATGAAATGACTCTTCTCCCAGGATAAAACAAGGTTGACCTCAATGCAGCGCTTGAGCACACGGTCTAGGCAGTCAAGACAAGCGTCGAACCCGTCGCCATAGACCGAGAAGTCGTCCATGAAGACCTCTAAACAGTCACCCACCATGTCCGAGAAGATGGACAACATGCACCTTTGGAATGTCGCCGGAGCGTTACATAGACCAAAGGGCATCCGTCTGAAAGCATACGTCCCAAACGGACAGGTGAATGTCGTTTTCTCCTGGTCTTCGGGCGCAATGGCCACTTGATTGTATCCAGAGCACCCATCAAGAAAACAATAATGACTCTTCCCGGCTAGCCGCTCGATAATCTGGTCAATGAATGGTAGCGGGAAGTGATCCTTCTTGGTGGCCTCATTCAATCGTCTGTAGTCCACACAGACCCTCCAAGAAGTTGGTACTCTGGTAGCGATCTCCTCTCCAGACTCGTTGACAACTGTAGTGATACCCGTCTTCTTAGGTACCACATGTAGCAGACTTACCCATTTGGAGTCGGAGATGGGATAGATAAAATCGGCGCTCCACCACTTGGAAATTTCTTTCATGACTACGTCTCGAAGATTCGGGTTCAGCCGTCGTTGGAACTCACGCGACGGCTTAGCGTTATCCTCAAGATAGATGTGGTGAGAGCAAAGATTTGGGCTCAGCCCCTGGAGATCAGCTATACTCCAACCGATTGCCTTGCAGTTTCTTTCAAGAACCTCCATCAGACGAGATTCTTGTTCTCCAGTCAAATCTGCTGAGATAATGACTGGGTACATTTCTGGCTCACCCGCGAGGAATCTGTATGTCATCGTCTGCGGCAGAGGTTTCCGTTCTGGACAACTAGGAGGTGGCATATCTGGCTTCTGATATGTCTGTGTAAATGCTACCAGGTCTGCATGGGAGAACTCTCGCTCTGCATGAATTTCTGACGAAGGGCGGCCTACTGAATCATCAATAAACTGTACTGGCTCGCACTCTGTCATGGCTGTTGGATCAAAAGGAATCAGACAAGGCAAATAATCATCAAAGTCATCCCAGTCAATGTCTGAATCCGAGGGATCAGAAGAAGATGAACATGATTGAAATTCCTCAGCACCACTCATCACAATACTGTCAGCTTCAGATATATCCTCATCCAGGGATGTGCTCTCCCGGCTCTCGACTGCCATGAGCTTGAGATATAGTGAATCTGTAGGCAAGGCGAGGGTCGGTGCTACGGGATCTTTCCAGTTGGATTCATCATCAGTCATCTCAAAATCACAAACCTGGTGGATGTCTAGCTCCTCCTCTGTCATCTGCTCGGCTTCGCTGGATTGCTCTGAGCATGTCAACTCTCTGGCTCTGGTCTGGTCGATCGTATCTATTTGTATGCTTTCGCCCTCTACGCGAAAACATACCGTCCCACTGTCATGGTCGGATACCGCCTTGGCAGTGGCCAAGAACGGGCGTCCAAGTATGATGGGGGCATCGGTTACCGACTCAGGGATCTCCATGTCCAATACAACAAAGTCCACGGGGAATTTCAAGCCCTGAATGGTAACGACCACGTCCTTCAACAACCCCTTCGGCCTCTTAATCGACCTATCAGCAAACTGAAGGACCGTTCTGCTTCGAAGAAGAGGGCCAAACTCGAACCGCTTGAGTAAAGCTGCCGGAAGGAGGTTGATCGAAGACCCGCTGTCTAATAGAGTACGATCGAACCGCTGCTACTTGATCTCGCATCTGACATAGGAAGCTCCTGTATCGGGTCACTTGGCTGGCAATGTGTTCTGAATGGCGCAGCAAATGTCGTGAGTGAGCATATGGATTTGATCTCTGTGCCTCTTCTTCCTTCGGACGGTAGTTGTTTCTTTCAAATTCTTCTTGAAGAAGGGGATATGCTCAAATGCTTCTCGTAGAGTCAGCTGAATGTGAAATCTGTCAATCATTTCGTTGCCGAACTCTACCTGTTGGCTCTTTTTTGGATTTTCTTTTTTGTTCCCCTTTGCTCGGCGGAGTGCCTCAGGGAAGGGGATAGTAGGGGCCTCCTCAGATGGAGGACTAGGAATCGGTCCCTGTACCTGTGAAGGAGGAGAATCCATACAATAATCATCATTCACCACATATGGATCCGCAATTTGAACAGAAACCTTTCCTTTATTCATATTGTTGTTTTTTTTTGTTCCCACAGTCTATAGATACAAAATGTGGCAACATCACAGATGGTGGCTCAACAAAAGTGGATGTGGTGGCCTCAGCACCACCACTAGCACCGATCTTCGCGGCATCAGCACCGCACTCTGGTTCATCATCCAAAATGGTGGCATCAGCACCACCGTCTGCAACTGGTATCACGATGGCATCAGCACCGTCGTCCTGGACTCCATCATTGGTGGCATCAGCACCACCGTCTTCAACATCATCATTAGCGGCATCAGCATCGCTATTCTGCTCCTCTGGCGTTCCTGGTTCAGCATCGGGTTGTCGCTCAGAAGAGGCGCCGCCGGCTGGCATCCTACCGCTCCTAGTAGTCACAAAATCAACATCATTCAAAGAATAAGACATATCATTCAAATCGTCACTAGGAGAAGTATCCTCTATAAACTCTACCTGCTCAGACTTCCTTTTCAGATTGTTCGGGTTAGGCTCAATCTGAGCGGGTATGGCGGCCTTGCCTTTTATAATGTCCCGCATCTCCTGCCGGAATTCATCCATTTCTTGCCTGAAGGATGCTCGCTGTTCAGATAGCAAGCAGGTAAGATCATCAAGGGCTGGGTTCTCAAAGCCAGGACCCTGAGAACCGGATGGCTGTCCCTGCTGGAAATGGGGCTGCTGCTGCTGCTGATACTGGGGGGAAGGATGGTGATAGGAATGCTGCGGCGGCTGGCGCTGCCTCCATGACTGTCCCTGATAAGTGGGACGAGGAACACTGTGATATTGCTGCGGCTGGGCATACTGGGGCTGCTGGTGTTGCTGCTGTGGCTGGCTGTTCTGATGTCCTTGGGCCGGGTTCTACTGTTGGGATGAGGATCCACCATTGCCCCAACGGAATCCGGGGTGATCCCGACGAATCCCGGGCTGAGGGTACCGGTCGTACCAAATCCCATTGACTTCCATCAATGGTTCCTGCTCGAAGGAGGGTGGAGGAAGAACTGCTAGCAAATGCTCCGACTGATAGACCACCATCTGCGTCTCCTGAGACGGCGGTTGCTCTGGATGGTACTGTAGCAGTGGAACCGGCTCTGCCTGGATATGATTCACCTGTCGGTATGAGGTAGAGGGTTGGTTGGAGATGCTACCGTTGGAGTCAACCCGTGACCTGGTAGGCTGTTGGGAGTGAGCTTGTGCCTTCTGAATGCATAGGATTTGAGTTTTCAGGTCACTCATGATTTTGGTGAGAAGGTCCATCTGAGCAAGACCTTGGTTCTGCTTCTTCTCGAGGATCCCCATGCGGTCCAACTTCTTACTAATAATGCCCATGTCGGCTGCGGCTAATTCGGCTTGGGCTGCGGCTACCGACGTTGTATTGGGACCGGCATCGATGCGGGCGATCCTCTGAAATGATCCCGCTCCTTGCGGGGGCTTCTGCTGTGTATAGACTCGGGCTTGGGCCATCACTGTGGAGTTTTCTGCCATGCCCTCGTAGATGGCCCAGACGTCGTCTTCTCCCTTGGAGAAATAAGACCCACCGCAAGAAGCGTTCACTAGCCCCTGCAGCTCCGGTGTCAGCCCACAGAAGAAACTCTGCACGAGATTGGGCTTGGAGATGTCATGATGTGGACACCGGTCGATGAGCTCTCTGAATCGATCCCAGGCTTCATGGAACTGTTCATTTGGGATCATGACGAAGTTACTGATCATGGCTCGAGCTGCGTTGGTCCGGCCGAGAGGGTAGTACTTCTTCAGGTACGCGGTCCGGAGATCTGCCCATGTGTCGACGAATCGCCCAAGGTGTTTGAGCCAATATGCGGCTCTATCAACCAAAGAGAATGGAAAGGCGATCATCTTTATCGTGTCCTCGGTCATCAACCGATCATGGATAGTGCTGCAAATCATCTCAAATTCATGGAGGTGGAGGTGCGGCTCTTCGGTCGGCAACCCGTGAAACTTGGGAAGCAACTGGATTGTGTGGGGCCGAAGCTCGAAATCTCCGTGGATTGGCGGGAGTCTGATCCACCGGTGAGTGAGGGATGCAGCTGGGTTGTGCAGCTCCCTCATGATGGTCTGTGGCAGTCGCTCATCGTCTGGATTGCCTCCTCCTGCATCGGGTCCTCCTCCTCCACCTCCGCCACCGCCCCCAGGTCGGTTCTCTCTCATCTGTGCTATCTCTCTCATCAGATCACCCATGAATGTTCCCTGGTCACGGATCTGTCTCTGCATGGTCTCCAGGGATGCTAACAAGGAATTGTTGATGGCCACCTGATCAATTATGAATGGAGGGTGATCGTGGTCATCTGGGTGCTCGCCTCTGTCTGCCATCGCTGGATTTTCTGAAAAAGCAAAAGAGGCCATCTCAGGTGCTGTCGAATGAGCCGAACTCTGTGATGCACTAAATTCTGAAACAATTGGACTGAGAGACGGAGAATGGGAAGGATGGTCGAGGGGGAACAGGGTGGATGTAAACTCGGGCTCGGAGAGCGGACTCTCCGAGGTATTCCTAGATGAATGAGGAGGAGTGCTGGATAGCGGTGCCGACAAGGTCGGCCTAAGAGATCTCCGTCCCATCATCTTGATTATTTGGGAAGAGCAGGGAAAATGCAAGAGAAGAAGAAGATGATATGAAATGCAACAAAATTTGCGCACAATTGTGCGGTGTTTTTGATCTTGACCTAAACAAATCTAGCAATCAAACACAAAGCAAGGGTGAGTTCACCAACTCAACACGTGAAACTGTGAAGGTTCGGCTTTTTATCTTGTCAATTTTATCTTGATTCAGGAAGTTATCTTTTCACGAGTCCTTAGAACGCTACGCCTATAGGAGAGAGAGTACTGCCGAGAAAGTGTCCCCGTACTTGTCCTCCTCCTGTGTAACCTGTAACTTGCGCTTTTTAAGGTCCTTGTAACCCTTCCTGGACCCCTACTCAGCCAAAGAAATAGAGGGAGGAAGCCGATAGGCGAAACCGATACTTCGGACCTCGCTCGCAACGGAATCACCCGTGAGCGTGCAAGATCCTACTCGGACGCAGCCGGTGAGACAGACACACCCGTGAAGGCGTGGCCTAAGCTCGGTACTTCGGACAAGGTCGGCGCTCACACAATAGTGAGTCACCAATGGCGACCAAGTCCTACTCGACTACGTACGATAGTAGCACCAATACTTCGGAAATCCAGGCGATACACAAGGCAGCCACAAGTTGGGTTTTTGGCTCTAATCCTTACGAAGCGCTCACCTCACTTGGAAGGAGACCTTCCCATACAACCCGAATACAAGTGAGGGTGTTACTCTCCCCAAGCAATGAATCCAATTACAGATTTTAATTTTGGTCAAGTTTTCTTAGCAGTCCCTTTTTTAATTTTTTTGGTGTTATCGCTTCTTTTGAGTAGATTCAAACAAGCACCTAACGTTTTTTTGTATTTTCTTGATCCTACTTTGTTCCAAAAACAGAGGGAAAATAGAGTCGGAAAAGCCGTGCAAGTCGACACCAAGGTGGAAATCTCACCTTTGTGCCTAAATGATGCATGCAAAGTAAGAAGACTTACAGCGAATCCCAGCTCTCTCCATGCGGGATGCAAAGCAGAATTTGTAAACCTATGCTATATGGCGATATGCAAAAAACGGAAATCGTCCTAGAATAGGCAACTGCTAGCGTGAAGAACCACAAGCTAACCACTAATCGTCAATCCGAGTGTCCGGTCTAGGCTCACCCCTCCTCTGCTCAACACATTTGAGTTAAGAGAAAGCGCTTGTTCGGGAATGAGCTCGCGGCGCGTGGATTGAAAACTAATGATTAATTATTTAATTAGTCTAAGTCCAACAACGAACTATAGGAGCATGCAAAGATAATTAGTGTGTTTGGACCTATTCTAATCGAATCAAGCAGGACCTATGATCTAAGGGCTCAATCCACAAAAGAAAGGAAAAAGGAAAACAAAACCGGAAAATGACAACGATAAAACACGATCAAAACTGCGGTGAGCCCCCGGGTGAACAAACACCCGGAAATTAGGCCCGGTAGTGTCTCAAAAGTCCAAGTGTCCAGGTACCTGTATTATTACAAATTAATGAGTCACTCTCTCACAAAGATAAAATAAGAGCTAAACTAATCACTCCCTCTCAATCCTCCTACTCTCTCCTGCCGGCTTGACCTAGAAGGCTGGCTCCGCTTCCCAAGGTTGCTTCGGGTCACCTAGGCGATCCGCCTTACTCTGCGGTCCCTCGCAAGAAGACAAAGAAGAGTGGTCAGAATATCTCAATCAAAATATATCAAAAATGTAAGAGATGGAAAATAAAGCAATAGTGGACAACAATCGCAAGCAAACAAAAATGAGCTACTCGTTGTTGCTCCCCGGCAACAGCGCCATTTGATTTAGCCAAAAATAGGCGGTCTTAAGTTCAACACAAAGCGTGAACTCAGTCGGTGTATCGACCACTCTAAATCTGGACTAAAGTCAACAATTAACCCACACTAAATATCAATAAATTAGAAATAATGTGGAGTTAAAATTTATTTTTAACTCTGCACAAATGGTGTATAGGGACAAGTATGCAGAGAGTTCGAACACAGGGAGCAAACAGGGTAATTCAAAAATTTGTGCACAAGTGAGTGTGTGTGAAGTGTCTACACTAAGCAGGCAAGCAAATAAATTTTTGTGGGTTTTTAATTTTATAATTCTTTTTTTATTTTAATTTAATTTTTAATTTTGTATTTTGATTTTAATTTTCTAATTTTTATAATTTTATATTTTATATATATTTTTCTTTAATTTTCAATATTGGAATTTTAAAAGCAATGTAATGAAAGACAAGGTAAAATATTTATAAAAATGTGCAAAAATAACTAAAAATTCAGAAATAAAATGTTTTTGATCGTTTTAGGATTTTCTACTGTTTTTGTGATTTTTTGGGGATTTTTCAAGGTGTTTTTGGTATTTTTAATTAGCAAAATAAAGGAAAACAGTGGAAAAAGTGCTGGCTGTGAATAAAATGGGAATTAAAATTACCAAACAACAACCAAAATTTTTCACACTATTTTCAATAAAAAGAATAAAATAGAGAACAAACTGAAACTGAGTTTGTGATTTTTGGATTTTTCTTTGATTTTATATAATTTTTTGAAGTTTTTGAGTGTTTTTAAATTTTTTGTGTTTTTCTTTTGAGATTTTTAGTGATTTTTGGACTGACACTGAAATAGGATATAATAGACACTAGGTAATATTTTTAGAATTTTTCGAAGTGTTTTAATATTTTTTGGCATTTTCTAAGTTAGACAGTAGAGAAAAAGCATGTTTTTGATTTTTAATAAATATAAAAATAAAATAAAATCAAAAACTGAAAATAGGGCGTCAAAATATGCCAACAGGAGCTTAAGTTTAAAATTTTAGAATTGTTGGAATTAAAATGAAGGTCCAAATAATTAGATCAAGCAACCACAAAACATCAAGGCTGGCCGGGGCATTTACGTAAATAGGCAAAACTTCCAGGGCTAGCTAGCAATTTTCACGCAAAAATTTGAACCGAATAAAATATATTCTGGATTAAACGCAAATACCCAAAGCCGCAGGGGCTTTCTTGCAAAACTTCCCAGGATCACGCGCGTCTCACGCGCGCCTGGGAAGGGCACAGGTGCAAAAGCCCAAAGGTTGGGGGTTAAAATGTAAAATGGCCAGAAAGTTTAACACTGCGACTGCATGTTTTAGAATTAAACGTTAAAAGCAAAAACCCCGGGGGGGGTAGCCTGCAAAATGCCCAAGGCGCGCGTGCTAAGCACGTGCGCTTGATGAGGACGGATTAGCAATTAACAAAAACGCGAAGGGTTGATATGAAAATGTTACAAAAAGTATGAACGACAGATGAATGTTTCTGTACGTTTTACTAAATACAAAATTTGACGGGTTGGTTTTGCAAAATACCCAGTCAATCGGCAGGCGTCGACGGTTCGGATCCAACTACTTATGCCACGTGTCGATCCCGCAGCTCGCGATACCCCTTCGCACGGGCGGTGTAGATTAGATCTCCTCCTGAAGATCGAACGGTGGCAGTTGGAGGAGATCCAACGGATGCTGTAGCGCTGGAAGATCGAGGGCAATCGAACGGTCTTGGGACGTGAGGGAAGAACAGCCGAAGAACTCGGCTTGGATGAACTTCAAGCTCCAAAATCTCAGCGTCTGGTGCCTCCGACTCCCACCCGATGTCTTCAAAGGCTTCCCCAGAGTCCACCTCGTCGAATGGTGCTCTCAAAATGCCCAGATGGGCCCTTGTGATGTCTGGCGGCGAGAATGAACCTGGGTGGTGCTCCAGCTGCTCGACGAAGAAGCTCCTGAGGCTCAAACGCCCCCTTCTCCACCTGCAAATGACACCAACAAGGGCGGCAGATATCTAGCAAGCAGGCAGCGGCTTTTATTGGCGGTGATGGTGTGTGTGGAGATTCGGCGATGGTGGTCGGAGCTCGAAGGTTCTGGCAAAGTGTTTGATGAGGAATCTACACTAATGGTGCGACGAAATGTAGAGAGAAAGGCACGAAATCAAAGCTATGGGATACAGCTACTCAACAATAAAAAAATGAGAATAACACAACCTCAAGGGCTGTTGAACCCGAGGAAGAAGACCTCACGGCGGTGGCCGGAGATGGAGGTTGGAAGACGACCTTAGGTGCTCACTGCACCTCGACTGAAGCGTGGAGAGGTTGCCCTGTCACTGGAGCACCGCTCAATCCATGCCCGGAGGGTTTTGGCGCCCCAAAGTCGGTTCAAAATCAAATGGGGGTTGAAGGAGGTCTTTTGAAGGGCTGATCGATTGGCGTGATAAACGAGGCGGCAACGGGAAGAGCAATGACACTCTCCCCAAAAAAATCCTAGGGCGAGTAAGAGAGATGGTAGGGGAACAAATCTCGTGAAGACATCGACCCGCTTCGGTGAAAGATGCGGTCTCCAAAAATCCGCGAAAATCAAGAAAACTCATATTCTGACACAGTCCAGGTTGGGGTCAGAGAGTTGACCCGCGGGTCAACTCTCCAGCCCCCCTGGTTGGTCCACGTGGACCAACCAGGAAAAAGCCTGGAAAAACTTTTTGTAAAATCAATTTAAAATAGCAAACGATTTTATTGATTTTTAATTATAAAATAAAAAATGTTTATTAATTTATGAATTAATTTATGGTGATTTTTAATTATTTTTATGAACTTTATTTTTACAAATTGCTTTTATACCCCTATATAGGTATAATATCTATATACTTTATTACTTTATTTTTATTTTGTGTATTTTAATTCTATTATTTTTATTTATTATTTTCTAAAATTATAAAATACTTTTATATACATAAATATATTTTTATTTTATTTTTCTGATTTATTTTGTATAATTAATAAATTATAAGTATAGAAAGTATAGGTATACATATAGGTATACTACCTATGTATCAAATATGTATATATTTTATTTTGAGTTTTATTTACATTTTTAGTCTGATTTCAATACACATATTTATTATAAGTAATATTTACAACATTATAAAAATATAAAATTATAAAAATAATAAATAAATAATAAATTGAATATTTTAATATGTACAAATATACAATGAGGGTCCAAAAGTCAACTTTCAAACCGTAGCTCCGCCAAATGCGAAACCACCGCCATTAAATAGCTTATTTTCTTCTATATACAATTAAAGGTGAGTATGCTGCATTTGGAGTTTTCATTTGTGAGATACGGGTCTGGGAAGTTGGCATTCTGGAATTTTATTCAGACCATAGCTTTTTATCTGTACATTATTTTTCTGTGAAATTAATCTTGTATTTTTCTTTATAAAATTAGCTACAACTTTCATGTACAAAGTTTCTTTATTTGATGTATAAAAAGTGAAACCAAAAATAGGTCCCAAAATGAATAAAGAATGAATAGAATATATAGGTATTTTATCTGTATTTCTGACCTTATCTCCCCCTACTTTATTCCTTGTCGACCTATTCATCAAGATGCCTAGGTCTCGGGGGTTTTGGGTCATAAAATATTTACAATATTTTATTCTTTTTCTTTTCTTTATTTATTCTATAATTTTGGCTTTAATTACACTATTTTATACACTATATAGATGCACATACATGAATGCTAAGATGATGATTTTAATGCTATTTACAGGCATTTGCTAGGGTTTTTGGTGCCAAAATGATAGAATAAAGATGATGAAATGTGGATTCATCAGATATCCTCATTAGAGTTAGTATTAGACAACCTGTCACCTATAGGAGAATAATATATAATAGAATCAAAAGATGCAACATATGCACTCACATAATATTTTCTTTCAACAAGATCAAAACACCGATACCCTTTTGGGTACGAGAATTGCCAACGAACACACATTTGACAGCTCTAAGAGAGAGCTTGTCACGACCATGAGTAAAATTGTGGACAAATGCCATAGATCCAAAGACTCCGGGGATAAGTGAGAATAAGTCCTTCTCGGGAAGCACAATCAAGAAAGGAACTTTTTCTCCAAGCATAGTGGACGGCATGTGGTTCACCAAGTAACGTACAGTAAGAACCACATCACCCCAGAAAGAATGAGCAGCTCGACTCTAAATTAAAAGAGTCCTTGTGACATCCAAAAGATGATGGTGTTTGCATTCAACAATGTCGTTCTGTTGTGAAGTGTAAGTACATGAAGTTTGATGACAACACCAATAGATCTGAGGAAGTTCGATAACTATAAAGTAGAAAACTCCAAGGCATTGTCAGTGCGAATAAATTTCACATTACCATAAAAAATATTTTTAATCTCAATAAGGAAATATTTGATAGTAGGACCAGCTTCCGACTTATTCTTCATCAGAAATATCCAAGATAGTCTAGAATAACCATCTACAACGACCGTATAAAACCGATGTCACTGATGATCAGGAACGCGACTAGGCCCCCAGATATCAATGTGAACTAACTCAAACAACTGACCACTGTGACGACTCTGACGACTTGGAAAAGAGGAACAATGGTTCTTCCAAAGCTAACACGCCTCACATTCAGATTAGTACGAATAGAGATCTGTGGGAGGATATGACACAGCTTCTGCAGAGGAAGGTGTTCAAAGCGAAGATGCCATAGAAACGGGGAGACAGGTCCAGAAGGGATAGTAGCAGCCCTTGCACAAGGAGGCTAGACAAGTCTGTAAAGTCCCCTCTACTCATGGCCACATCCAATCACCCTGCCCATGAGTATGTCCTGGATATGGCACAACAATGTAAATCTTTTGTAATCTGGCTAATAGACAAAAGATCCATCTAAAATGCTGGAGCATGTAAGACATTTTGCAGACGCATCGAGGGAGCTAGAACAATCTCCCCATGTCCAACATTGGGTAGATGAACCCCACTAGCAATAACCATTGATCTACCCGGAGGGATAAACCTGTAAGAAGTAAACTGTGCTCGATCGCCACACATATGATGACATGCTCTAGAGTCCATGATCCAGTCAGATAAATCTAAACTGCTATGTACGACATCTGAAGAACCTACAGGCGAAGTAGTTTGAGATGTCATCATCTCTCGTAGCCTAGAAACAATATCATCAAAGCGTGCATCATGAGCAGGTGCAGGTGTAGACCTAGCCCCGGTCTGCTCAGCAACTCGGGCGGAGGCTGGATACCATGCTTCTGATAGCATGTCTCCTCAAAATGAACTAGACGGTGGTAATGTGAACATCGACCTCGCTGAGGACATGCTCCTTGACCACGTTCCTTAGCCACGGAACTGCAAAGTATTCCCTCTGCCACAAGAGGCTACCATAGCATAAGAAGTCTGAGCCACAGTAGTAGATGATGTAGTAATTCTACCCAGTCTCTTGTAAACCTCCTCCATTGTAGGTATCATCTCTCCTGTAAGAAGTTGAGTACGTGCTACATCGTACTCAGAGTCTAGAGATGACAAAATTATTCCCGTCATAGTTGCATTGCGATACGACTGATGTTGCTCAGTGCTTGTAGTAATAAGCATGAAGCTATGCAGGCACTCAAACATGCCTCTAAGATGCGATAAGTGAGCATGAAGAGGTCGACCATTCTGCTTGGTCGAAAAATATCAAACTAGAACAGTAAAATTTTGCTCTCATTTTTCGTCTGTCCATACGTGACTGCTAAGATATCCCACATAGCCTTTGTTGTGGGTTGATTGATAATATCAATGGCAATCTCCGTGGTGAGCATTCGGGAGAGTCAAATGCGAGCATAGGCATCATCTTGTTTCCAAGAAGCATTTTCCCCAACCTTGTCCTCCAGCTCTGGATCCGTCAGAATGTGCTCCTTGTTATGGCACTGCATCAGGGTGTGAAATTGCATGGACCACAACTCGTAGTTGGTCACATCCATCTTCACAATGGGAGCCAGGCCATTGAAGGCACCAGGCGAAAAGACATCACCCTTGTTCTCTGGCATGTAGCAAGAATGCCGAAATCCAGAACAAAACCGAGAAGTAGACTTCTATAAATTAGTCTACACAATCACATATAGAGGATTGGTTGTATCTGTAGACTCATACAACCATCCTCATATCTTGTTGTTTTAGGCTAGGGTTTCCAAATGCAGTGGTGCACGTTGATGCACGTAGATGTATGTACGATGCTCGTAGGGGCATGTAGATGCACGTGAAATGCACACAGATGCATGTAGGATGCATGCATGATGCATGCATGATGCACATAGCTGCACTTGCACACTTGTGCGCAGGGCATAGTGGCACAAGGTGCATACGCGCGGATGCATACCGTATGCACAGGGTCAAGCATGCGCAGGGGCAGGCGTGCACAGAGGGTGGCACAGGGCACAAATGCGTGTATGCACATCGTGTGTGTAAGGGTAGGTGCGTGCAAGGGCAGGCGTGCGCAACGTGCGTAGGGTGGCTGCGAGGCAGTGCAGTGGGGGGCCCAGGGTGCAGGAGTGTTGGGTCACAGACGCATGGCGACCTTGAGGCACGTGTGCGCATTGGGTTGCAGGCGCGGGGGCGACTGTGGGCTGCGGGGCATGGGGGCATGGCACGGGGGTGTAGGGGGTGGGGCAGGGCACGCGGGGAGGAGGGGGGTGTAGGGTTAGGGTGAGATAAGTGAACTCCGATCTAGGACCGTTGCTCTGATACCATGTTGGGGAAAACAAATAACCTAATATTCATAGAACCCATGGTCTTTCTTATATAGGAGAATAACCCTTGGGTGAAGTACAAGGTAAGTACATAAAGAAATGAAAATACATAAATAACACCAAAAGATAATAATAATCTCTACAGGAACCCATGCGATTTTTGTAATTGTTATTTAATTTATAAAATTCGAATATTAGTATAAATTTTTGGCTATTTTGCATTGTGCCCCCTTGCCTTTTGTTTTAATTGCAAATATACCACTACTAGTTACATGAATTTTTGTGTTTCTTTTCCATTTTCTAAAAATATCAAATGTGCTCCAAAAGTTTTGCAAAATTAGATAATGTGCCTTCTTGCTTGATCTTTCATGTTGTAAAATTAGATTCACATTTTAGGCATATTTACTATTTATTAAAAATCAAAATATAAAAGTTTATTCCCTGTTTGTCTTGAAAAAATAAAAAAATAAAATCATATTTAGAAATTCCAAAAAAATAATGTTTGTTTATTATTGTATTTTATACCTTCACGACAAAAATTCCTATAATTAGAAAAATAACATCAATAAAAAAATTAAAATGCTTTAAAATCCTTGTAAAAATTATAAAAAATCTTTTAAAAATCCTAAAATAATTATTTTTGTTTTTGAACTGTATATGTCATATTTGTTACATATTAAAAATAGTTTTGGAAAATTTTGACTTTATTTAGTACTTTTGAATCTCCAAAACATTCAGCCTATTTAAAATGTTACTATTTTTTATTTTCCAGATTTTAAAATCCAAAAAAAGCAAAAATATTTAGAAAATTCATAAAAACATAAAAACAACTGAAAAACCCGAAAGATTTTATTTCCCGATTTTGACTATTTTTATCTCTCTCTATATATATATATATACTACCCTATATATCCTATTTATACCTTTATATCTTTTATATTTATTATTATTATTATTATAAATACCTAAATATATTTTTAGTACCTTAAAAAAATAAAAAGGACTGTACTGGAGTTTATTTCCAGATTGTGTGTATATATATATATTATATATTATATGTATAGTATTTGTATTATCCTTTATATACATATACCTCTATTATCCTTATGCACACACACATACACACATATATATTCTTATATATACTCGTTATATAAATTATAAACAGAAATTAAAAATCTGATAAAAAAAATAAATTTTAAAAAGAGAAATTACTTCATTTAATTAAAACACACACACACACCTTGATTAATATTGTGCATACATATACATACAAACATATTATTTATTTATAAGTAATATACATTGCTACCATGTTTTGCTTCATGTGTTTGAGCCCTACCTGCTCGTCCACTATACACTTGTCTATAGTGTATAATAAATTTGAATTCACGTACTTATTATTGATTGCTTATTTATTGATTATGTGAGTTGATTGTTGAATTTAGCTTAGGATTTGAGTGAGAAGTCATTTTAGCGACATCGCTCCCGCCTTGTGTGGAGCGAGCGACTCTCTCCTCTCTTCTTGGTCTCTCTTCAGAGGGATGCAAAGACATTGCTAGTTTTGCAACAAGCCGTGATGGACAACATTTTTCCTCAGATTGCAGCAACCACCGGGTCTTATGAAGGCTGAAGTATACTAAAGAAAGCATATCACTGGGATAGTAAGGTAACTACGGTAAAACTTCGAACTTTTCATAGAGAATTTGAAAACTTACTAATGAAAGATAGTGAGTCCACACAAGGATTTTTTACAAGAATATCTACTACTGTTAATCAAATAAAAACATTTGGAGAGGATATTGATGATAAAAAAGTAGTGAAATAATCTTGCGTAGTTTGCCTCGAAAGTTTGACAATGTGGTTACTGCTATTGAAGAATAAAAAATGTGAATGAATATTCTGTTAATGAGTTGATGGGTTCATTTTAGCACATGAAGCTAGATTACATGCCCGCTGAGAAAAATATTAAGCAAACATTTCAGTCTAAAGCAGATATTTTTGGCAAGCAGAAAGGCACTGAAATATCCTCATGATTCAATCATGCAAACAGAGGCAAAGTTAGAAGCAGAGGCGAATACCGAGGTCGTGGTCGTGGCCATGGACATCTGAAATCAACCATCTAAGGTTAGAATCTGGACAAAACTCATACAAGAGTAAACAATGCTATTTTTGCAAAAAGATTGGACATACAGAGGCATACTATTGGGGGGAAAAGCAAAAGGACATGCTAATTTTATTGAAAAAGGAAGGGAATGGGTAACTTATTTCTTACTCATGTAACTACAAGGGAAAATTCTATTAATATCTTGTATATGGATAGTGTTTACCGTAATTATATAATAGGGAAAAGACATTTGTTTAAAATTTTGGATGGTGAAGTTACAAGTCCAATTGCGATGACAAATGTGTACAAATCGAAAGTATGGGAACAATTATTGTTAACACTAAGTCAGGTACGAAAAGAACAATTTCTAATGTTTATTTTATACCTGCCTTAGCACATAGCTTGCTCGGTGTTGGTCAGATAATTAGCAAAGGCTACACAGTCTTATTTCATAACAACAGATGTGAAATTCTGAGTACAGCGTCAGACAGAATCCGTATTGAGATTCACTTGGCTAAAAATAAAATGTTTCACTTGATATTTCATGCTTTAATGGCTGTGCATTAATTGGTTGTGTGAATAGTGAATCATTATTTTAGCATCTAAGATATAGACATTTGAATTTCAATGGCGTGAAATTGCTAAATGATAAAGGCATGGTGCATGGGTTGCTTAAAATTTCATATGGCAATGATGTATGTGAAAGTTGTGTATATTGGAAAACAACATCGTCAATCTTATCTAGTTGGAAAATCATGGAGAGCAAACAAGTCTCTTGAACTAGTACATGTAGATATATGTGGGCCGATGACAACTTCGTTTTTGAATGGGAGTAGATATTTTTTACTATTTACATATGATTTTACACGCATGAGCTGGGTATTCTTCCTTATAGAAACTTTCAAAAGATTTACCAAAATAAGATTTTTACAGAAAAGACATTGGGTAGATGTTGAAATGTTTGCGAATAGATCATGGGGGAGAGTTTTTATCTAATGTTTTTGATGTTTTTGCAAGCAGAATGGAATTCACAGACAACTAGTTGTGAGTAAAACTCAAGAACAAAATGGCCTTGTCGAAAGAAAGAACCGAACAGTGGTGGAAATGGTTAGAAATATGCTCAGTGAAAAAAAATCTCAAGAACGATTTCTGGGCCGAGGCGGTGAATACATCAGTACATCTTTTAAATATATATCCAACAAACACAGTGCAGAATATATTTGAGGCATGGACGCAATGCAAACCAAATGTGAGTCATTTAAATTTTTTTGGTCACCTTGTATATTCGTTGATATATTCTAGTGGTCGTTCTAAAATGGACACAAAAACGAGAAATGTATCTTTGTGGGTTACAATGGCGAGACAAAAGGTTATCTCTTGTATAATCCAGTTACAAAAAAATGATTATCCGTAAAGATGTTCTTTTTGATGAAACAAGCTCATGGGTGTAGGGGGATGGACATCATAATCCCTTCACACTAATGGTGCAAGACATCAAGGCTGATGGTGATGTCATCCCACCAAGTTCTCCAAGTAGAGGTACTCTTGCGAGATCTTGCAATATGGATGGATCTCCTTCTACAAGAATGGGTATCCCAAGCAACAATGTTAATGTGATACATGATAGTGATGCTCCTTCCAAAAGGTACGATCTTTACAAGAAATTTATTATTCTACTTTTGCATTTATGGTTATTGTACGTAAATCATATGAAGATGATTGTGACAAAGTCAAATGGAAGAAATTAATGCAAGAAGAAATGTACGCCACTGAAAAAGATAACACATGGGATCTTGTGGGTTTGCCAAAAGGAAAGGTTCCCATTGGTGTAAAATGAGTATATATAGCTAAGTAGGATGCATATGTATGCATTAAAAAATATAAAGTAAGGCTTGTCATCAAGGGATATGCACAAGCAAGGGATAGATTTTTCTGGAACTTTTTTTCATGTTGCAAGATTTGAAACGGTTAGAATGATATTAACATTATCAATCCATATGTAGTGGATAATTTTTCAAGTTGAGGTGAAATCTGCTTTTTTAAATGTCTCATTATTCGAAGACGTGTATATTGAGCAACCGCAGGGATTTACTACTCATGGCAAAGAAGAAAAAGTATACAAGCTTAAAACATCTCTTTGTGGGCTTAAACAAGCGTCAAGAGCATGGTACGGGAGACTCGATACTTATTTGCATCAAAATAATTTTTACCGAAGCAAAAATAAACCCACCTTGTTTGTAAAGATGAAAGGTGAAAATATCCTCATTATTTGTGTATAAGTAGATGGCATTATATATACAGATTCATCTGAGGTACTTATTGATGAATTCAAAAATGACATGATGTACGAGTTTGAAATGTCAGATTTGGATCTATTACAATATTTTCTTGGCATCCAAGTTATGCAAACCGATGATGACATTTTTATTTCCCAAGAAAAATAAGCACTGGATTTGTTTGCAAAGTTTCACATGCAGAAATACAAAGACTTCTTCGACACCTATGGATACAAATGAAAAGTTGGTATTTGATGATGGAACCGCTATAGCAAATGATACTTTATTTCAAAGTTTGGTTGGTGGCTTGATATATTTAACACACACTCGTCTAGATATTATGTTTCTGGTAAGCTTGGTGTCTAGTTTTATGCATAATCCATCTATGTATAATTGTGGAGCAGCAAAGCGAATATTTTGTTATATTCAGGCAACAAGCAATTATGGGATTTGGTATAAATCCCTTTCTGATTTTAATTTAGTTGGTTTCAGTGATAGTGATTGGGTTGGATGTGCAGTTGAAAGAAAAAGCACAAGTGGATATATTTTTAATTGTGGAATAAGTGCAATTTCATGGAGCTCGAAGAAGCAAACAACAACAACATTCATCTTCTGAGGTGGAGTATATTGTTGCTTTTGCAGCAACTTGTCAAGCAATTTTGGATGTGAAGGATTATGGAGGACATGAAGCAACCTCAATCTCATGCAATAAATTTTTTGTGATAATAAGATAACTATTTCAATGAAAAAAATCCAGCATTTTCTAACGGACCAAATACATTGAGATCCATCATCATTTTATTAGAGATATTGTCGCCGGAGAAATTATCGAGATGGAGTATTGTCCAACCAACAAACAAAGTACCGATGGCTTTACAAAAGCATCGAGAGTTTAGAGCTTCTCTTGATATCTCAGATTTTGCATCAAGGGGGAGTGATAAAATTGATGTAAAAGAAAAATAGAGATCACACATATTGCAACTTGCATATCAGGTAGCATGGAAACATCCTCAAGTCTCTTTGAATATGCTATATTTAGTATTCTTTTATTTTTTATTATTTGAGGTAGCATGTTGTGTGGTGTAGAGCTAAAGTTAGGGGGATGTGTTGTATGTGCTATGGGAAGTGGGGGTCTCCACGTTGTGTCATGTTTTTCTTATTTAAAGGTCATGAGTAGCATGGAATGGTTAGAGTGACCATTTGTGTACTTCTATTTGTTTGTTCCCATCTATAATATTTGTTTTGTCCGTGTGTTCCCTGTGAGTTATAATTCGTTGGATATTTTCAATTGTTTCCATCAGAGAAACCGTGGTGGAGTACCTCATTGTTCCTGCCACACGCCTCGCGGCCAAAAGCACAAAGTAGACGAAGAGAAGAGGAAGTGGTTGTTCTCCCTCTTGACCCACAGTTGCTTCAGCTACCAACTGAATCACATATCATCGTTGGAGCTCATTTTCTTTCCGCCTCCAACTCCGAAGGAGTTCCACCTGGAGTAGTGGTTCTGCCCTTAGCACTTGTAGCGGAACAAGGAGGAGGGATCTCCATCACCTGGACTAGAACAACCTGCACCTGAATTAAAAATAGAAAAGGGTTGGACTGAACCTTACCACCGTTCGATCTGATCTACCCATTTCTCTATTGGATCGTTGAAATAGAGATGGATTGGAGTTATTGGAGTCAATCAACCTTCTCTTAGTGTAAGAAGATCAGCAGAGGTGTTGTAATCCTTTCTAATTTTTGTGATATTGATTTAAAAATCTAACCTTATATATTGAATCATAGATTAGAGCTCCGCATATCCTCTAAATTTCACTCAAATCTGAGCTTATTTGCTATTTTATCTTAATAATCAAACATTCGGTCGAGATCTAAGCAACTTACCATTTAAAAAAGATCTGAATCATAAACCATTCAGATAAAATAACATATAAGCTCGGATTTGAATAAATTTAAAAATATGCAAAGCATTAATCTAAGATTCAATCTATAAGGTTAGATATTGAAATCAAAATAAAAAAAATAGGGAGGATTACAACACCTCTGTTATAATCCTCTTTACAACAGAGGATCCGCTTCCTCCTCCATCTCACCCTTGCAAGGAGGCTCTCCATCACTTTTCGATCACTACCGTGGAAGCACCAAGGGCGACCAACCTTTGATCTTCACATCCGAAGTGAATCGCAACCATCCGTGACTGCTGAGTCGGATCGTCTATCGTAAGTAATTTACATTCGATTCTGTTGTAATGCGGGGATGGGTGACACATAGCAGAGTGAAATCCAACAATAATTAGCATTTGAGAAAGGTATTGAAACCCTCTACTTATTCTCCCTCCACCCACTTCCCCCACCTCCATCACAACCCCGTGATCTCCCTATGTACCCTGTCTTTGTTGAACAAATCATGACAATGTGACAAAGCTAACAAATCACGGTAGCACCTCGTTCCCGTCAGCTCCCCTCCGTTCGTGTTCCTCCATGAAGCTCATGGTTTCCCTTCGCGATGTCAAGAAATAGATGCACAAGATGGATTGCTATGCTACCAGCATTACCATCCTTCACTCCAAGAGGAGACCCATCTGAGATGGACTCCTCCAAACGCAAGATCCAGCTATATAAGAGCTACAACGACCCTCTGACCACGTTAATTCCTCCCTCACAATGAAATAACCCTCTTGGCACCAAACTAATCCTGAAGAAACTAGCCACGTAACGACACCTCATTCGTCGGCTCTCGGATGATTCCCGCTGGGGTGACCATCAATAAAATAACAGAGCTCACGGTGTGTGTTATGATCGCCATGTCCGGGTGGATGTGCTTTACGTTCACCATTGCAGTGTCGGAATCCTATATTTTAGCATTGATGGACGTGGACGTGTCCATGTGCAGGGGCCAAGTTAGCTTCCTTTTTATGGGATAAGTTTTTGTTTCAAGTGAGCTTCCTTTATATGGGTTGTATTTTTGTATGCAAGTGCATACTTTTTTATTATAAAGTCGAATTTTATATATGCGTGCCTTCTACTGCATATCTAATTGCAAATTCATATTAATCATTCTATTTGTGTATACACAATGGAGATGAGGATGTGTGTTTGGAAATGGATGCTTTTATATAATGGAGTAAGCTCTTGTATGTATTCCTCTTCTGTTGCAGATTTGAGGTAAGTTTTGTATCAAATGACAATCCTATGTATTTGATGTATTATTGCCTACAAGTGAACAATTTTGTATTATAAGGTTAAATTTTGTATAGATGTGCTTCTTCTGCATATTTGACTGCAAGTTGGTATGAATCTTTCCTCTTGTGTAAACATGACGGAGAAGAAGATGCTTGTATGGAAATGAACATTTTTGTTTATTGGAGTAAGTTCTTGTATGGATTCCTCCTCTGTTGCATATTTGAGAATGTTTCATATCAAATGACCTTTCCTTTGTAATGTTACCAAGTGAACGATTTTGTATTACAAGGTCAAATTGTGTATACATGTGTCTTCTTCTGCATATCTAAGTGTAAATTGGTATGAATCTTTCTTCTTGTGTATACAAGGTGGAGATGGGGATGTTTGTATGTAAATGAACATTTTTGTAGGAAAACAAAGATTTTTGTATAAAGGCATGAGTTCTGGTATGAATGCCTTCTCTATTGCATGTATGGGAGAGTTTTTGTTTGTTCCCTTTCATAAATGCATACAAGTACCCTTTCATAGGAAAACAAAAATTTTTGTATAATGGAGTGATTTTTGATATGAATATCTTCTCTTTTGCATTTATGAGAGAGTTTTTGTATGTTCCATCTCATGAATGCAAACAAGTACCTTTTTGTAGGAAAATGGAGATTTTTGTATAACGAGTGAGTTCTGGTATGAATGTCTTCTCTGCTGCATTTCTGAGAGAGTTTTTTATGTTTCTTCCCATGAATGCGCATAAGTATCATTTTGTAGGAAAACAGAGATTTTTGTATAATGGAATGACTTCTTGTATGAGTGTCTTCTCTATTGCATCTTCGAGAAACAATTTTTTTATGTTCCTTCTCATGAATGCGCACAAAGTATCCTTTTATAGGAAAACGAATGTTTTTGTGTAACGGAGTGAGTTTTAGTATGAATGTCTTTTCTGTTGCATTTCTGAGAGATTTTTTATATGTTTCTTCTAATTAATGAACACAAGTACCCTTTTGCGGGAAAATAAAGATTTGTGTATAATGGAGTAAGTTCTAGCATGAATGTCTTCTTTGTTCATCTCTGAGAGTTTTTGTATGAATCTGGGTAAAATTTATTTGAATCTTTCTTTTTTTGTAAATGCGATAAGGAAGGGAATTTTAGCAAGGAAGTAAACATTTTTGTATATTAAAGTGAGTTCTTGGAAGGATTCCACCATCGGTGCAGATTTGATATGGGTTACATAGTAAGCATGCTTCTTTTGTAGTAGATGAAATTTTGCATCCGAATGAGATAGACGTTCAGCTCATTAAAAGAACGATCACCATTCATCATAGTTTGTAGGAAATAGACACTTTAAAGTATTATAATAACTACTGAATCTCTATTTCATCGCCTTTATTTTTTCATTTTGGTGTTAAATACCTAAATAAATGCATGTATATAGAATTAATTAGTACAAAATAACATTTATTTATTGACTAATAAATACTGCATAAATATAGGTATTTAATTCCAAAATAAAATAATAAAGGAAAGAAAAAACTAATGTATCAAAGACATTGAATGTCCCTAGACCCCGAGATCCAGTCATCAGTACGACTTAGTCGACAAGAATAAAGTAGGGGAAGATAGGGCATGCTAACAGTACATAAAACAATCACGAAAACCTAATTTCTATTTGTCAATAAATGGACATTTGGGCCATATTTTATATTCCACTTTTTATAATTCAAATAATAAAACCCTCAACATGGAACTTGTACATAAAAATACAAAAAAATACAAAATTTATTTCGAAGAAAAATAATACATAGTGCATCCGAGGCACACAGAAAAAACCCGCAAACAAAACGTCCCAGATCTGTATCTCCTCCGTACAGACTCAAAATTGACCAAACTCATCTTGATTGTTCATAAAATTAAATTATCTATTTAGTGAAGATGGTTTCATTTAAAATGGAGTTAAGATGCAAAAGTTGACTTTGGGTCCCTATTGTACCGTATAATTGTATATAATATTCAATATATTTATTGTTTATATTTTTAGCTTCATTATATTTTAAAATACTTGCAAATATTCTACAAAATATATTTAAATATTAAACATAGAATAAAAGCATTAAAATGCATTAAAATAATTAAAGTACTAAAATATATAAACTATTCTTATATAATACATGTACATATTTATCTAAGTAAATAAATAAAATCAAAAAAATGAAAAAATATGTAAATGTGTAACTAAATAAGTTATAAATATATAAATATGTAAATACAACAATAAAATACAAAACACAAAATCAAAATAAAATATATCAAATATAGGTAAATATATACCTATGAAATTACATGTAAATATTAACATCTGATAAGCATTCTTGTAAAAATAAATAAAAAACCATAATAAATACTTCATAAAATTACAAACATTTCTTATATTTTGATAAAAAAATTAATAAAATCATTTAATATTTTAGACAATTTAATAAGAGAATTTCCCCTCCATTTTTCTGGTTGGTCCATGTGGACCAACCAAAGGCGAGTATTTGTTGACTAGGCAGATCAATTGTCCTTCCCAACCGCCAGCCCGTGTCAGAACTCGTGACTGCTTGGCTTCTCCCCATCTCCATGCTTCCTCCACTCCACCTTCCTTCTCGAGACACCCACCTTCTTGTAGCTCTCACAACCCTACTGCACGCCGACCCTCTAGACCTCACCAACCTCTGTCCTCTTTCATGCCATCTTCTCACTTTTTTGCCTAAAACTCCACATACAAATAAACCCCCACTTCACACCCTTCTGAGTTTTGATCCTTATTTCTTCCCGTAACCCCAAGAGGAACCCTCCAGGTGGAGCTTCTTGTGACAGGAGTCGCTCCTTGGCCCTCAACGACATGAAGAAGAGTTGATTTGTGGTGGTCCAAGCTCCGTCGAGCTCTGCTCCGATGCTTCTCTGCTCCTTGGCATTTTGCCAGGTTATAGTTGCTAATCTTAGGTTTAAATTCTCGCACTTAGTTCATGCATTGTTGTGTAGTCATTAGTTTAGTCAATTAGGCATTAGATTAGATAAATTTGTAGAATCTTTGTAAGTTGGAGCCTTAAGCTCCATCTTGAAATCACTGTTATGCAACCGTGTTCGACCTGCTTTTCCATTTCATTTTCAATCCTATGTACATTCTATACCTTTCCCCTACGTTTCCGCCCTTGATTCCCCATAATCTGGGTCCGACGAGCTTTCTCCGCCGCCTACCGTTGGAGCTCCACCGCCTGATTGTTATCTTATACATCCAACTTCACTTTGTGGTCGAGGATCATCGCCTCGAGTCAAGAAACATTTTTGTGCAGGTTTTGGGTTTCAAAGAACCCCCTAGAGATGAGTCCAAGTCAAAGTCAGAGCCCTATGTTACTTAGAGATCCAGGCCCCTTTCAATGGGGCTCGGAACCAATTGAACCCACCCGCAGGTGCAGGAAGACCTCAGGATCCGATTGCACCCATCGGTGAGGGATGATGAGACCTGGGCTCAAAGATAGAGCTGATCGAAAGCTTATATATCTCTCGTTCTTCCTTGTTCTTGGTGGTTGCCCAGATGTTGTCGGATCGAGCTAGAACTCTAGATCTAATCCTGGCCAATAAAGTCAAGGTGAAACGAAGCCTCCATCCATCGTTAATCAGGCCACGTGGCGCAAGGGGAAGCACCCGATTGTGCGTATTCTGTAGGGTAATTGCATATTACACCATGTTCTTTTTGTATTTAACAATAGGTCTTGTAAATATTAAGCTAAGCTTTAAATTTGTGTAATATTTGCGTGGAACCCCTTGCCTGTTCTCTTTATTACATTTGGATCATGTGTCAGCTCACCTCATATGCATCCGCAAGTAAGGCGAGCATTTTACACCAATAACATTATGGTTTATTTATTTATGTTTAGTCCTGGAACTTGTAATATATGTGTAATATTTAGGAGAAATTTTCACGGAGACCCTTGTAGTTTAATATTATTGAAAAAAATATCCCTACTAGGCCATTTATTTTTATTTCTGCTTTTCTTTTATGCTGGTTAAATCTTAGGAAAAAATATAGTGAATGCTTTAATTCATGCAGATGTGTGCTCATATTTTTAGTTAGCATTTATTGTCCTTTTCCATTTATTAAAAATCATTTAGGAGCTAAATATTCCCTATTTACATATAAAAATTCAAAAAAAAATAGAAACTAATTTTAAAAATTCCAAAAAAGTTATATAGTATATATCACTATATATTACAACTTCAGACCAAAAATCACAAAAAAAATATAAAGGAAAAACACTTAAAATAGTGAAACCCTAAAACCCCCCATAAAAATCGGTAAAAATTTCTAAAAATTCTAACAAATGGGTTTCAATTATATATATTATTATTTATATTACATAGTATATATTAAGAATGATTTTGGGAATTTCCGAACTTATTATATATTTTTAAAACAAAAACAATCCAACCTATATATTATCTTCTCTATTTTATATTTTTAATACATTAAAAATACCTAAAAATTAGCAAAATTTATGAAAAAATAAAAAAATGGAGAATAACATTAAAAATACAAAAAACATTTTATTTTGTGAATTTTGACTATATATATAGTTAAAATTATAAAATCATATATAGACTATATTATATAATAATTATATACTTATTATTATTCATTATAAATACCTTTATATATATTAAAAACCCCTTAAAAAAGAAGTATCAAGAAAAATCCTAAAAATTCCAACACAGAAAAGCTCATAAAAATTCCATAAAATCTTATAAAAATCACAAAAATATTTTCTAAGTTTATGGATTTTCTTTGTATTATATAGTATCAAGGAAAATTGATTTTGGCTCAACCTAATTCGATAGATATTTATTAATCCCTTTTCAAATTCTCAAATTCTAAATATTTAATGTGTTATCTATTTGATATATAAATGCCGTTGAATGGGTCTTGAATTTATTTTGATGCATCATTTGTCAAGGAAATCAGTCTAACTTCTTGCTCATGTTATTGATCACTTAGGGGCATCTTTGTACATGTAAATAATTGTTGATTTGCATATTATTTTTGTTGCATTGTGTCATCTCTTTTAATTGCATAAAATCAAAGAAAAATACATTCTGCTCATGCATCATGTTAGTTGTTCATTGTGTTTTTTTGATGTCCTCGGTTGACATAATTGATCGCCTGATATAAATGTTGAAATATGATTAATCATAGAGAGCTCATGTCCTAGAATTAACCCTAGGGTTTGTCTAGGTTAAATAAACATTGAATCAAACCTTGTTTAATTTCTTGATATATGCATGTGTGGTTGTTTTGATTGATCGCTAATTGCCGACTACAACAATTCAATATTATTAACAAGGGTAATTTTAGGGTTTATCAAATTTTAGCTTCCAACTCCATGCCTCCATGTTTCCCAACGACATTTGTGCGTTGTGTCTGTTTAGATGCAGAAGGATGATCCTCGACCCTGCTGATGAGATGAATCGCCAAAATTTCATAAACCCTAAAATTACCCTCATTAATAATGTCAAATTGTTGCAGTCGGATAATTAGAGATGAATCAAAACAACTACACATGCATATATCAATAAATTAAAGAATGTATGATTAATTATTTTTTTAACCAGGGCAAGCCCCTGGGTCGACTCTAGGATGCAAGTTATCACTATTATTAATCCTATTTCAAAATTTATATCAAGAGATCAATTATATCAACCAAGGTCATCAAACAGACACAATGCATAAATGACATGATGCATGAACAGAATGTGTTTTTCTTTGATTTTATGCAACTAAAAGAGATGACATAATGCAGCAAAAATGATATGCAAAGCAACAGTTATTTACATGCACAAAGTTGCCCTAACTGATCAATAACATGAGCACGAAGTTAGACTAAATTCCTTGACAAATGATGCATCAAAACAAATTCAATGGAATTTAAATATCGAACAGAAGGCAGATTGAATATTTAGAATCTAGCATGCGATCTTAGGTGTCAAATCAATAAATAAATATAACCATTACATAGAGAAATAAATATGCAGCACATTGAAAGTGAAATCAATAAAAAAGGAGATCAAATGCTCAAGATATAAAGAAAATGGTTAATAACCAAAGATTCAGTTGATTCTGGTGAAATATATTAAGTAGGTGTCGTTGTCCTAAATCAACCAAATTCGATTAACAAGAAAATAAACCACTAAAAGATTAATCAAACAAAATCGAGTGGTTTTGCTACTTTTATTAACCCGGTATAGCAATCAGCGTCGAAGTCAATGAGCATAATTATACACTAAGTACTCGATTTTAGAAATCAAAGGATTTTTATTGCTTTTTATTGGTTTTTAGTTTTTCAAATTTTTATTTTTTTTTCAATATAAGAAAAGTATGTACAAAAGATAACAACACACACAAACAATTATTTTGTATTTTTCAAATAAGTCAAAAATACTCAGAAAATTAAAGTAAGAATATTTTTGGCTTCTATGTCTTTTGTAGAATTTTTGGTAATATTTATGTATTTTTAGATGTTTTTGTGATTTTCTAAAAATCAAACAGTGGTAAAATAAGAAAATAGTGCAGAACTAGGAATGTTTTCCAATTTAAAAATAAATAAATAGCTCAAAATTATTAGAAGTTAGTATTATGATAAATCAGAAACAAATACCTACGAACAAGAACTGAAATCACTATTTTTTTATATTTTTTCTATGATTTTATATGATTTTTATAAGTTTTTTATATATTTAGCAATAATTTTTGTTTTTATAAGGTATTTTTCAAAAAAAATAGGAGCTAAAAGGTAACAATAGGCAACTGCAATAATTTTTTATATGATTTTTAAATGATTTTTCAATTTTTTGTATATTTTCCAAAACAACCAGGGAAGGGTGTTTTTTGAATTAATAATAGAAAATGCTTGAAAATAAATAAGCAAAAATCACCATAAATAATACATGCTCACAGGAGCTGCAGGTAATTTTTAGGTAATTTTTGGAGTTAATTAAATATTTACTACAATTGATAAAAATTTCTAATTAAAAATAATTTACAGGGACCTAACTGTAATTACTTTAAATGCTAGGGCCTAGCAGATAACAAGTCATAAAAGTTCAGGGGCCTCTAAGCAATTTATCCACAAAAGTCACGTACAACACGTGGTTCCAGATACACAGGGGTATATATGCAATTTTCAAAACTTTATATTCATTCCATAACAGTTTCAAAGAACAGGGGAAAACATGTAAAAACACCAGAAACCACGTTAAGGTACACGCGACCACAACTCAAATGGACTAAACTGTAGATAAAGATATCACAAGGTCCTAAATGCAAAATGTTTTTAACTACAGAATATCTTATTGAACTAACATGAAATAAAGCAAAAGGTGAGGGCTCGAAAGAAATATACCCTCAAAAGGGGGCGTCGACACGTGGCGCAGATTTGTTCTGACGGTTGAGGGCTCAGCGCGAACAAACAACTGAGGAGACTCCACTCAAAGATGAGCAGTCACGATATGGCGATACCGCTTCGGTGATGTGTGGTTGGGTGCCACTCCTCCTGATGATCGAACGGTCAGTTGGGTCTCTAGAACAGACACAAGAAATTAGATCTGGGAGACCCCCTGATCCAATGGGGTGGAGAACGACAAGAAGAATAGGGAGGAACTCGCCTCCGACGAGTTTTGAACTGTGATTGTGTGTACTCCCGTCGACCTCCGAGGCTGCTCTTATTTATAACTCCAAAATTTATGGAACCACCCTTATTTGAAAGATAATTTAACTTATAGTTTAATAAAGGTGATTTTGAAAGAATTTGAGTTCATATGGAATCTGAAATAATCTTTCTTGTTGTGTGGCTTTAGGAACAACTTTTATTAAGAAAATAATTGGATTTGAGGTCTTTTTATTGATGAATAAAATATAGGATACATGGAATGCATAGTGAAGAATATACAAGAACCCTATCTCCCTTACTTTATTCCTTGTCGATCAGGTCAATGATTGACCTTCTCTCGGGGTTTGGGTCAGTCTGTAATTATTTCATAATTACATCCTCCTTTCTTTTTCTTTTCTCTTTATTCTTTTATTTTTGGAAAACAAATGTTAATTATGTATTATTAACAATGGCACACACAATGGTAATTTATTGTATTTACACATATTTATAGATGATCCTGCTAAAAGATAAAGCTAAAAAAAGAATCAAGAATGAGAATCAGATATTCATCATCGCCCTATACTTTACCTTTGAATGACCCTTAGCAAACACTTATTTGAAAAAGAAGTGAAACTAAAAAGGAAAGAAAAGAAAAAGGAAGAATCAAAGTTGATTATTAAACTTGTCTTAATAAATTTGGAGTATGGAGCTTAATCATACCTTTGGATTATTATTTTAGCAGAAACTTCTTGGGAAACGGGTTTAAGACTCAACAGCCTTTAAGTTCCACAATTCTATGGTCAAGTCTCCTTAACAACTACGTCAGAACAAGTCTACATACGCAAACTCTAATGACTATGAATCTTTCCTTATACTGTGTAAATCATGTGTAGATCCCCACCTAAAAAACGACAAGGACACAACCTCCCTCAACAAGGTATCTCTAATCCCCTAGTCTAGTAACTCTTTCCTTGATGAGCGGGGTATTCCCTTCTAAGTTCAAGTACAATCAGTTCAAGAAGAGGGCAAAAGGAGAGAATAGACCGTGACCAGTGTAGCCATGTATCCCTTGGAGCTTAACCAGTGTATCTAAGTCTCCAACTGCAAGCTTCCTTGAGATGAGACAGTGAAATACATAAGCTTTGCTTATTCACTATATACACTCCGACAGGCATTTTATTTTCAATCAGGCATGTCCCCATTTTTGGAGTTTTTGTTGATTTTTGCACTTTTTATGACATAAATACAACATGTCTACAAGGTGCGACGTGTACATAAGGAGTTTTTCTTCCTGAGCCAGTAGACTATCCATCTTTTGAAGCATTATTGCAACCCACAACATCCTGTCGTTAGATCTCAATGCTACTAGACTAGGTTGAGGTGCACATCCCTCCCAAGAGGACAACAGAGGTTCCGGCTAACTGTACTACCCCATGTATGCCACTCCAAGCCGAAGGATTCTGCCTCCTCACCACCTCATCCATTAGAGCTACGTGTAAGGTGCAAGTCCAAGTCAAGCCATTGTCTCTAAAAGTCATGCGTGTGTTGTTAAGTGTTTTACTTAGGCTCATCAAGATGATATGTGAACATAGTCTAGTGGACTCAAAGAATTAAGTTGCTATGGACCTGAAAAGTCTTAACCCCAAATCCTATAAGGTTCATTTGAAGTTAAGTGGATTAAGGTCTTAACCAAGCTCCATTCTTTAATTTTATTCCAGACTAGTTTAACTGTCAACCATGATGCACATGCAAAATGTTTACAAAAACTCTTTTTGGTGGGAATTTTTTAAACTATGCAAATTTTTATGGGATTTTTTATTTTCAAACTTTTCTGTATTTTGGAAAAGGGAGTAAAAGAAAGAAAAGTTTCTATAAAGATATATACATATTTACAAAGGGGTTTATGTTACAGGTTGTATGTATAAATGGATTTTATTTACAATATCTTGTACCGGCTTTATTAGGAATACTTATATATAGAGACATTAGGGTAGATATGATTTTTTAATGTACACATATATACAAGTAATTTTCAAACCCCATATTATTTCCCATGTGACAAAACATTTTCTACAAACATTTTCAAAGGGTTTTTCAAAAGATTTTCAAAAAGTTTTTTACAAACAATTTTACAAACTGTTTTTGCAAACATTTTCTTTTAACATAATTTTCAAAAAAAGTTGTATACCTAATTTTGATACAGAAAATAATTTACAAGTCTTTTGCAAATAAAATATTTTTACAAACATTTTTACAAAATTTGTAAAAAAATAATTTATGCAGAAGTTTTTATATTTTCGAAAACATTTTTTAAAACATTTCTATTTCTGTTTTATATAAATAATAGCCATGTTATTAGCACACACAAAGTATGAGTTATGGCTAAAGTATATATACAAAATATACCCCCTATACTTAGCTCGAATGATGTCCTCAGAGTGTGAGAGAGCTATGAAGGAAGACATTACTCATGTTGAGTATAGAGAAGTGAAAAGAATGTTATACTACAACGACTCAAAAGAATGAAAGAACATACTCAATAGAAGTCGGTGATCCCCCCTATTCTTAGGATCAAGTAATCCTAACATGTAACAGGGAAAAACTGAGGAGTATAATGTACAAACATTACCTCCCCTATACTTAGGGTAAAATATCCCTAAGTATAGGCAGCAAAAATAGTGGTAGTAGAAAAATAAATAATCACAGGTTTAATACCCTCCCCTACTTAGGATATACAATATGGATCTATACAGAGGAAGAGTAGAAGTGAGAATCAGGTATGAAATGCATGTGATGTGGGTCAAGGAACACGTCTTATGCAAAATGAATAGGGGCAACGCCAACGATCACAGAATCATAATCAAGATATGGCTTTAGGCGTTGACCGTTGACTCTAAAGGTGGACTCAGAAGACAACTCAGATATGTCAAATCTACCATTGTCGTGCACCTTTCTGACCAAGTAAGGCCCCTTCCACTTACTCAGCAATTTCCCTGGAAATAGTATTAACCTAGAATCAAATAGACATACTCTCTAGTTGGGCTCAAACAATTTATGGTTGATGTGAGAATCATGCCATATATTCACTTTATCCTTATATTGTAGGCTACTTGAGAAGATAGTATCTCTTAACTCCTCCAAGGCTGCCAATTTTGCTCTCCTCTGATCTCCTATAATCTCAGGATCCAATAACAATCTAGTAACTGTGCAAAGTGACTTGTGCTCGATCTCCACAGGTAAGTGGCATGGCTTGCCATAAACGAGTCGGGAAGGAGATGTGCCCAAAGGTATCTTGAAAGAGGTCTTATAGGACCACAAGACTGAGTCCAAAAGTTGTGACCAGTCCTTTCGGTCTGGGCGGACAAACTTAGGCAAAATAGTCTTAATCTCCCTATTTGAAATCTCAGTAAGACCATTCGTCTGTGAATGATATGGCGTGGCAACTCTATGGTCTATGTTGAACTCATCAGCAAGAGCCCTTACCTTGTCATTGATAAAATGAGTCGCCCCAGTCAGAAATCAAGACTCTAGGTACCCCAGACCATGAAATGATATTCTTCCTCAAAAACATACAAACGATCTTTGCATCTACGGCTCGGGCAGGGATGTTCTCAACCCAATGACTCACATAATCCACAATTAACAAAATGTACTCAAATCCCTGGATCTTAGATGATGGACACATGAAATCGATGCCCCATGCGTCAAAAATCTCAAAAAAGTGATTGGGCTGCGTCATCATCATATCTCTCTGTCCACAAGTGTCCATCCTCTGTCAGTCAGTACACCTCTTCACGAGTTCATCTGAATCCTTGAAGAGGGTAGGCCACTAAAGGATGGATTGGAGAACCTTTTGCATTGTCTCCTAGAGTGATGTCCTTCTGCCTCAAGCTTATGGTAATAAGTGAGGATGCTATGGTGCCCCTCCTGAGGAATACATCGATGCTTGACACTGTCCCCTCCTTCATGGTAAAGGGTGGGATCCTCCCAATAGTACGACTTGGCCTTCTCCAAAAAGGTCTCAAGTCGCTGCCTGGACCATCCTTGTGGAACTTTATTGGCAACAAGATAGTTCACAATGTCGGCGTACCATGGGAGCAAGGTGATAGCAAGAATCACCTCGTTTGGGAATGTCTCAGTGATAGGTGTGGACATATCAGAATCCTCAAGATGCTCTAATCAGGAGAATTGATCCGCCACCACATTCTTGACTCTAGGTTTATCCTTAATTTCTATACCAAACTCCTGGAGTAGAAGGATCCTTCTCGTCAATCTGGATTTGGCATCCTTCTTGGCCATGATGTATCAGATGGCGATGTGATCGCTATAGTCAGTCACTCTAGATCCAAGAATATAAGATCGGAACTTATCTAGAGCAAATACTACAGCTAGCATCTCCTTCTCAATCACAGTGTAGTTTCGTTGGGTGGCATCCAAAGTTTGTCAAGTGTAGTGAATGGAAAACGGTACATTATCACTCCTCTGCCCTAGCACAACCCCTACAACAAAATCAGAAGCATCCATCATGATCTCGAATGGCAGAGATCAATCGGATGGCTGAAGGATAGGATCCTGAATAACCAAATTCTTGAGAGTCTCACGAGGAAAGACACTTATCATCTACAAGGAACTCAGTATCTTTCATGAGTAAAGCAATTAGTAGTTGGGAAATCCGACTGAAGTCCTATATGAACCATCAGTAGAAACCTACATGCCCTAGAAAATACCACAACTATCTCAAATTGGACGGGGGGTGAGCTTCTTAATGATATCCACCTTGGCTGGATCAACCTCCATGCCCCTGTTGAAGATGATGTGACCAAGGACCGTCCCTTGAGTCATCATGAAATAACTCTTCTCCGAAGATAAGACTAGATGGGCCCCATTACAGCGTTGAAGTACTCGGTCTCGGCAAGCAAGACAAGCATAAAACCCATCACCGTAGTCTGAAAAGTCATCCATGAAGACATCTAAACAGTCACCCACCATGTCCAAGAAGATGGAAAGCATGCACCTTTGGAATGTAGATGGGGCATTACATAATCCAAAGGGCATCTGTCTAAAAGCATATGTTCCAAACAGACAAGTGAACGTCGTTTTCTCTTTGTCTTCGAGCGCTATGGCCACCTGATTGTATCCTGAGTTCTCGTCAAGGAAACAGTAGTGACTCTTCCCAGCTAACCTCTCAATAATCTGATCAATAAATGGTAGTGGAAAATTATCCTTCTTGGTTTCCTGATTCTATCGTCTGTAGTCCATACAGACCATCCAAGAAGTGGGTACTCGAGTAGCTATCTCGTCTCCAGACTCATTCACAACTATGGTGATACCCATCTTCTTGGGTACCACATGTAATGAACTAACCCATTTGCAGTCGGAGATGGTGTAGATAAAATCGATGCTCCATCACTTAGATATTTCCTTCATAACTACATCTCGAAGATTCAGGTTCAGCCTACCCTGGAACTCACGCGATGGCTTGGTGTCATCTTTGAGATATATATATGGTTGGAGAACAGGATCGAACTTATGCCTTGGAGATCAGCTACAGTCCATCCGATTGCCTTGCGGCTTCTTTCAAGAACCTCCATTAAACGAGATTCTTGATCTTTATTCAAATCTACTGAGATAGTGGCTGGGAACATCTCTGGTTCACCGCAAAGAATTTGTACTTCATGCTCTGTGACAAGGTCTTCAGTTCTAGACATGTGGGAGTTGGCAGATCAGGTCTCTGAAGAGTCTGACTGAAAGCGACCAAATCTACACGTGAGAACTCTCGCTGGATCAGTGAATATGATGAAGGTGACCCTCCTGGTGTGTCTATCGTTTGTGTTGGCTCAATCTCTGCCCTAGTTGAAGGCTCTGTGGACATCAGACACGGTAAATAATAATCAAAGTACTACCAATCAAAATCTGTGTCAGAGCCCGAGGGAACTGAATCTGAAACACAAGAAATATAATCTGCTTCACTATCCAAATCATAATCATCAGCCTTTAAGGTGTCTTATGCCATGAGTGCGCTCTCTGAACTCTCATCAGTTGTCATTTGTAGATCTACAGTCTCTGAAGGTGTGACAAGAGCTCATTAAATTGGGTTTGTCCAAATGGCGTCATCATCTATAATCACAAAATCACACACACTCCAGGTGGACGTCTAGATCTGAATCTGTCATCTGCTCTAAACTTTTCTTGGAGAAAGCTGAATCTATGGCTTTGATCTCCTAAATCATCTCTATTTGTATACTCTCACCTTAGACATGAAAGTATACCTTCCCGCTATCATGATTAGACACTACCTTGGTTGTGGCCAAGAAAGGCCATCCCAAACACGTATTCAGAGATCTCCATGTCCAACACAACAAAGTCCACATGGAATTTCAGGCCTTGAATTGTGACGACAACATCCTTTAATAATCCCTTCAGCCTCTTGACATATCTATCTGCAAACTGAAGAATTGTCCTGCTCTATCTAAGAGGGCCAAACTCGAATCGGTCGAGTAAGGCAGTCATAAGCAGGTTAATCAAGGATCCGTTGTCTAGTAGAGTCCAATCAAACCACTGCTCATGAATATGGCATCTGACATAAGGAGCTCCTGCATCAGGTCTCTAGGCTGGCAATCGGTTCTGAATGGAGAAGCAAGTGGCACGAGTGAACACATGTATCTCTGCATAGTAATTTCTCCTCCTTTTTCGATGGATGGTGGTCTTCTTTCTAAGGTTCTTTTGGAAAATAGGTATATGCTCAAGTGCCTCCAGAAGAGTTAGCTGGATCTAAAATATGTCTATCATCAGCTTGCTGAACTCTGTCTGATGTCTCTTATTGGGGTTTTCTTATTTTTGGCCCTTCCCTAAGCAGAGTGCTTGAGGGAAGGGGATAGAGAGACCTTCCTCAGAAGAATAAGGGTCGAGAGTGGGTTTCTGATGAATCCCTGATCATCACTCTTTATTCTTATTTTAGCTAATTATCTTGGCAAAGCATCATGTAAATAGATGTAAATACAATAAGTTAGCATTATGCATGCATTTATTAATATTGCATAATTAGAATGTATTTGTGCAAAAACAAAAGAATAAAGGAAAAGAAAAAGGAAGGAGGTATTTAGAATAAAAACAGAGTGACCTAAACCCAAGAGAAGGTCAGGCATTGGCAAAATCGCCAAATAAAACAAGTAGAGAGAGATAGGGCCTACTCTATATGGTACATACTATTTGTTTAATTAAATAATTATTTTTAATAAAATAAAAATAAAATATCTTTTCACCTCCTTGTATATAGTCCTAAAAATAAAACAAAAATCAGAAAAACAAAATAAAAATAAAAATAAAATCCCCTTTCCCTTGTACAAAATACCTGTATATATGCTTCATCCCCTATTTATTATATACCTGTAAATAAATAATAAAAATAAAATAAATTTATTTATTTATACTCCAAAAATTATGTTAAAAATAAATAAAATATAAAAATTGAGGTATTTATGTAAAAATAACAATATAAAACTAATTATACAAAATACATAATTATATTATACATATTAATAATACATTATATTATATAGAGATTAATTTATTTTTCATAAAAATAATTAAAAACACAGAAAAATTCCTTGAAAAATAATAAATATTTTTCATTTATTCATTTTTTAATTTAAATCTATTTATTATTTTAAAATGATTTTTCTTTATTTTTCTAACAGTTTTGTCGTGTAGTGTAATTTGTCCTATTCTGGCCCGCTCCAGATTAATCCAGCGGGGATTGTTGACTTCGGTCAACTGGTCCCCCAGACTCCTCTTTCGCTCGGACCCGGTTCGCTTCGATTTTTGTCGAATTATCCCAACCCGATCCGATCGATTTTTCTTCTCATTTGCAGCTCCGATTACAGAGGGTAGATCCATGATCCACGCCCGATGATATCCTTAAGGATCCGACCCTAGGTTCGCGCGCCCTTGCTCCATATAACCTCCTAGGCTCCATCTTCTCCCGCACCTTTGGCTGCTCCACCTCTTCGGTTGCGCCTGCCTCCCCTTTTCCAGAGTGACAACGAGGAGAGGATAAGGACACCATTTGGAGGGTGGAAACCCTAGGTCCGGGAAGGTTTGCCCTAGCTCCGCCGTAAGGAGTTCCAGCCTCTGGCGATGCCGGCCATCGAGACCAAGATCCCCGTGGGTTGTCATCCACATTCCCAGGCGTACTCCTCCACTTCCATGTACCTCAATTCTCGCTTATTTCCCATTGATTTGATCTTCTCCCCGCGAGACAGAGCACCTTCGATACCCATTCCCATTTCATCGCTCCTGCCGCTTTAACCGACTTACACCCCATCATCGACGTCCTTTCGATTCTCTGATTGCTCCGCAACCCCTAGGGTGGCTCCAGCCATCGGTCCGGAGCACCCCACACAGGTCGAATCCCTCACATGTCGGAGACCTACCATCCATCTATCCCTCATCTGCTTTTTGAATGTTTTAGCATCCTAACCCCCGCCGGAAGATTCCCTTCCGAGCACACGATACACCTTGTAGGGGTTGGATGCATCCAGACCTAATCTGGGGGTCGACTTAAGGAGGCATAGCAGATCCAGCTCGTCACACCCCGCCGGGCCCTTCTAGGAGACCTTGGCCCCTTCTGAGCCTACCAGTAGATGCAGACCATCTGCGTTGACCTTTCCCCTCCTACAGCGGCTCCAGAGGATGCCGGAGTAGCGCGACATCATCGATCAAAATTCCTCGGAGGCAAGTTCTTCCAGGCATCATCTCCACCGTCTTATCGAGGTTCGTTCCCAGTTCTAATCCACGCCATCCAACTACGGGGAGCCCTCAACCGTCCGATCCATCTGAGGACCCTCCAGCAGTCGTCCATCATCGAAGCGGTACCATTAGATCTCAACCATCCATCCGTTAAGTGGAAACCCTCGATCGTTGGATAGCTAGTAATAAAGGGAAAATTGCACTTCGGCCCTTCCTTATTTTGCATTTACTTGTTAGTTTTGTAAATATTTGTCTTAGTTCTTTTTATTTTCGATACTTTGCATAAGGACCCTTGTACTTTTTAGTATCTACATTTCAGTCCTTCCTTAGGCGTAGCACGTGGCCTGATAAGTGATGTTTTGAGGAATTTGCATGTAATATCCCTGAGGTTTATGGGTGTTATGCTTTGAATGAAATCTTTTTGAGAATTTCACTTATGCCCCTCCGAGCATGACTCATTACGTGTTTGCCTGGGATTTTTGCAATATTAGCTCTGGCTTTTAATTGTGTTATAGATTTGCTTGTAACTTTTTAAGAAATGCATCTAGGTCCTTGTTTGTTGTGTGTTTTGTTTTGATCAAATAATTATCAAATTTACTCCAAAAATTCCCCAAAAATTACCAGTAGATCCTGCTACTGTGCAATATTTTTGGTAATTTTGGTGACGTAATTGATTTTATTTGATATTTTTTAAAAATAAAAAACCCCTAAAACGTATATGTTTGTCTTATAAAATACCAAAAAATAAAATGCCCCAAAATTTCCATAAAAATTCTTGTGTGTTTGTTTTGGTTTCTTTTAACTTCATTACCACTTTTGTTCCATTATCTTTTATAAATTCCCTAAAAATCACAAAAGACCAGAAATCTTATAAAAATTCTTAAAAATTCAAGAAAATTCAAAAAAATACAATTCCATTTTCTGTAATTAGATCTTTTTATCTACTTTTTCGTAAAAATAGCCTCCATGCCTTTAAGGAATTTTAGCATTGTAATGTTGCCTTTAGGTCACGGTTGAACAGTGTTCCCCTGTTTTGCGTTTATTTCATTTTTGGAAAATCATGAAAAAATCTGAAAAATTCCACAAAATCACCAAAAACACTTGCATATTTTATAAATATAAAAAAAATTTATTCATAATTTTTGAGCATTTTTAGTCTTAATAAAAAAATTGTTGAAGCTTGATTTCCTTTATCTTTTTATTCATTTTCTTATTAGAATATATATATATATATATTTGCAAATTAAAAACTACAAAAATATGCCTTTTCTTTTTTGATTTCTCGACTACTTCGTAGGCTTTGCACGTGCTCTTTGTGTTCGATCATGGTCGCTATACCAGGTTAAATAAATAGCGGAGACCGCTTCTTTAGATTTCGTGCCTTGATTGTTTAATTTGTGGTCTTATTTTTCTTGATTGACCGTGCCTTGCGATTCGGGTCGCAATGTCCTTAAATATTACTTAACCCGAGTGCTCTGGCCGCTCATCAGTTTCTGTGCATGCAAAATGCTGGAATCCATGCAAACATCATCAATATCAACAGATGGATCCAAAAGAGATACAAAACCTTTCCTTTATTCATATTTTTTTATTTTTGTTTTTTTTCTATTTTTTATATTTTTTATAAACATCCTTATGTACAAGAGAGGACAAAATAACTAGCTCAGTACCACCGCCAACATATGAACCTGCGGCATCAGCACCACCGTCTGCAACGGGGGATATGATGACATGAACACCATCATCTAGATCATCATTCTTGGTGGCTTCAGTACCACCATCATCATCATCATGAATAGTGGCATCAACACTGCTCCTGACTCT
Source organism: Ottelia alismoides (assembly GCA_037367405.1). Classification (NCBI taxonomy): domain Eukaryota; kingdom Viridiplantae; phylum Streptophyta; class Magnoliopsida; order Alismatales; family Hydrocharitaceae; genus Ottelia; species Ottelia alismoides. The sequence continues at coordinate 87,288 of JAZKJV010000553.1, forward strand.
ATCTGGTGCCCTAGAATATGCATCATGGTGTCTCCTAAATGACTCGCTACGGGTTGGCTTCTTACTGCTCCTAAGTGTCACAAAGTCACCATTAAATAAATAATGAATGCCATCCAGAATATCACTTCCCTAGATCTAAACTCGAAAAAAGACCGACCATAGAAATTCAAGCAAGGCGGGTGAGCAAGGTGATAACAGAGCGAGTTAAATAGCAGAAAAGCCAACAACATTAGCATTCCGTTAGCTAGAGAAGGCTCTTGCAGTAGCAAGATAGCTCCAACAGTGTGGCTGCGAACTGTCGGACCCGGTCGCGAAGGATCAAGAAAGGTCCAGGCACGAGATTTACTGAGACCAGTAGATAATCAACTATTCAGATAAGTTGCATCCTTGCGCTTCGAGGTAGGGAATGTCTCCAATTGCACCTGTCGAGTCCTTGTTCTGATCTTCATGTTCCCTAAGGGAAATCTCTTCCTTGTCCCTCCCTCGCTCGATCCAATCTACTTGTCCTCAACCTAATGGACCAGACTTCCCGAGACCATTCCGCCCTGATCATGAGAATAGACAGGGTTGTCCGGAAATCACTGAAATGGCTTTTTTGGTTGAGGTGACGACGACTAGACAAATGGCCATCAATTGTTGACGCTTGAAATGGACCGTGATTCAGCCACCAGTAGTAGTGCCCACACACCTATCTAGTATCTACGTACGAGCCAGAGTGAGTTTAGGGAACGCGACGTGACTAATATAAGCGGGAAAGTCAAGCGAGAGTCCCCTGGTAGATTGACGATTCTGTTCCGTTCGAAGACAAATCGAAAAAGCCTTTAGGATGAAGCCCTCGCTCTGAGAGCTCAAGGTCTTTCAGGCGGCAAGTCATAGTAGTATATTGATTCCCATCTTAAAGGGGGAACTGCAAGGTCCGAGGACTTGGTTGGGCCAAGCCCTAGCGCACAAGCACATTGCTCTAACTGCGAAGCGTATGGAGCGGGAAATCCTTCTCTATACCTATACGTAGAAGGTCTTTTCGTTCATCAAATGGGCGGGATGTGTCAGCCTTTTCAGCGATCTCGTACTAATCCGGTAGAGATCGTAGAGAGGCTGAGTCTGTTGGGCAGTCGCCAATAAAGATGATAACACGAAAAAGCTCCTTTATTCAGCTATCTTTTTTCTATGCCCCTTCACTCTCATGTGCGGCTGCTTTGGCCCCACTTATTGGATTCGAGGGGGACATAATGGACCCGCTGGGTACGCCTCAAACAGAGTTGGTGAAAATGATGGTGCGCACTAAGGAGGTCTACTAGGTGCTTGATAGTCCTTGCTTCCTGAGCCTCTCGATTGTTCTGCTCAGGGAGGGGGTCTGCTCTTGCCCTTCCAGTCATGTCCAGCATTTCCATTGGGGCTTCTTTCTCTCCCCCAGATGGCTTTGCCCAATCCTTTCCTGTGAGGATAGAGTCGTGCAAGCCGAGCATAAGGCACATAGGGAGCAAACCATAATATGAGTATATAGTAATAGAGTGGGGTGAAAACAAGCTCGCTATCGCTCGCAGTAGTCGACACATGCTCGCTGAAGCAAGCCGTCTGATTAATATCTAGTTGCAGGAGTGAGAAAAAGAGCGAGCTCAGGGAGGTGACTGAGGGAATTATTGAGATAGTACTAGTAGGTGATGTCAGGTTAAGGGCTTCAGGTATGATGTTTAATAGGCCGCTGAGAAGATCGGGTTGAAGGGCTAGGGCCTGGACTTTCCTCCAGAGACTAGACTAGGAGATGGGGGCTAAAAAAGGAAGAGACTATTAAATGGCAGAGAGAGCTAAGAAATTAGTCAGTGATTCATGGAAGGCTAAGCAGACTATCAGTGAGAAAAGAAGGAGCAGTCTTTCAGAGGATTAGGTCTTCTTTCCCCTCTCTCTATTTTTCTCAGCAGTCACCCGATGCACACCACTTGCCTAGATGGCCTGGCTTAGCCCCATCGCTTAGTCGCGTATCAAGTCCTTCTTTCTCAAAGCTTAGCAGCTCACACAAAAAGAGCGCTTATCAAATCGCTATTGGGATAAGGCGATTTCTTGACGCTTTCACTATTGAGAAGGGGTAGGTCAGTTGGAGAGAAGTTGGCCTCGATAGAAAAGGAGGCTACAGACAGATATATATATATATATATCTAGTGATAGTTAAGGTGCGTGAGGTCGGAGTTCAGAGGATTTTTGATAGTCTTAGTCGGTTCTAAGCAAAGAGTTGTAATAGGTTTCACCTGTCTAAGCAGGATATTTGAAGATAGCAGGGTTGATGTCAAAGAAGGAATCTCTCAATTCATTTTAAGGGCTTAGATCACCCATCATCTATCTATCTTAGCTCTTTGCCCGGGCACTGCTTCCATAGGTTGGCGGGAAGTTCTATCTACATACTCGGCAGGCTGAGGCGGTCTCTGTAAACTACACCTGCTCAGACTTTCTCTTTAAATCATTCGGGATAGGTTCAATTTGTGCAGGTATGGCAGCTTTTTGTAAAACCTTGAATTTGGCATCTCTTGGATCTTATATAATAAGATCCGACTCGTCAAGAGGAAACCAACGGAATTTGTTTCGTATGAATTGGACTTTTTTTCAATTTGTTATGATTTTTTGAAGAAAGAGAAGTAAGGAGGTTTAAAATGTCATTAACCATAATGACTTTCATTAAGACTAATTAAGTATGACTAAAGAAACTAATGACATATTGGAAAATACTAATGATCATTAGCGAACACTAATCAATAGTTAGCAAAAGATAAGCATAAGTCGCGAAAGTTAAATCATGATTAGTGAAAGTTAATCACGATTAGCACTAATTAAGTGTCATTAGCCAATCTAGAATCATCTGGAATGTTCTAACTTGAGCCCTAAGTTTCGGATAAGTTTTGGCAAAAACCATGGCCCAAAACCATGGGCCGCTAACCGCGGTTAAGATCTAAACCATGATTTTCTTACCATGGTTAGAAGTTTTCTAGTGCCTATAAATACCCCCTACCCATTCATTCTCTAAGATTTCCACTACAACCACCACCCCAAGGGCTACGGTCGAGAGGTCAGGAGGAGGAGTAGAAGGCGAGGAAGGAGCGCTAGCGAAGCACTACCGGGATAACGAGGAGGAGGAAGGTACGATCCTCTTTTAGTTTACTTCGTGAGTTAGGTTTTTTATTCAAGTTCAGTTCCCTTTCTGTTTTCCTTTCAGTGATTTTATAAGGGGAAACTCTGCCAAATTTTTTATAGAAATATGTCCCAATATAAGGGAAAACTCTGCCGAAATTTTCCAAAAAATATCATCCTGTATAAGGGGAAACTCTACCAAAAGTTTCTTAGAAATATCACCCCGTACTAGAAATATCATCCCGTATAAGGGGAAGCTTTGCCGAAATTTCAAGAGAAAATATGTTCTTCGCGTTCTTCGTGTTCTTTGTGTGTTCTTCACATTCTTCGTGTTCTTCGTTCGTTCTTCACGTTCTTGGCACGCTCTTAGAATTATTGATACGAAAATGAAATTTGATCATTTCAGGAGCAATAAAATCATCATGTTGAAAAAGAATCACAATAAACCACTGCATACACGCGAGAGAGTTCGATTAGGTAACGAAATACTTCCTTTTATTGTTGGGTTTTCATACGAGATTATTAAAATTCCTGATTTTATGTTCTTCGCTATAAAGAACCCTAATTTGGCTATTTTTGATAAAGTGGGAAACGTTTCTTTGTGATCCCCACTTAAATAAGGTTTAAGCATCGAATTGATGCCGTGGCTTGGAAAGATAGGATTTTGGAGCTAAAAAAGCATAAATTGAGTATATAAATATATGAATTAATATATGTATAAGTCTATACTCAGTATTTATGGTCATGCTAATCTAAGGCTTAACGAATGAATTACATCATGGGAATTGATGTGTTTTGAGTTGGATCCTGAAAAGGATCACGTGTCACGTTAAGGATGATAGGGAGTAGAACTACAGGTCGGGCATACAACCTGTAGGTTTGTTGGAAGGAACCCGTATTGGCGTTTCCCTACCTAGGTGGTACATAGTTGCCCTGTTATGATAAGTGCACGCGAAATGAATGATTTGCAACGTGTAGTACCGGGAGCCAATATCTTTGGGTTGAACGACGGAAGATGTAGTCATGCCATGTGGAGACACGAGTGGTTAGATAGCGGATGGGTCACGATAACATGTATTTAAAGCCGCTAGGTTATATGATTAAATGTTAGCCTGAGGTTTAAGCAACCGGGTCCTCGAGGACGGTGTGCTCCTTTGTTTGTTAGGCTGAGGGTTTGAGACCCTGATTAATAAAAGAAAAGGAAATTGTCAGGGTAGTATTGGAGGATTGGTTGAGGTGACGTGTGGCAGCATAAGCTTACCAAGATCAATGCAATCACCAATCCTGAAGTGTCCACAGCTTCGAAGTCCATATAGTTTGAGGTAATTCCCTGGACTAATCCATGACTTGGAATAGAAAGGAATATGACTTAAATTAATGAGAAGGAATGAAACTTTTTGTGATAACAAGTTTTGAAAAATTACATAATTTGTTTGCTTTTCTCTTCTTCGTTACTTAGCATTCGCTAATTTTTATCCTATGATTTATGGAAAAACCAACAGATGTCGGTGAGCCATCGCATGGACTTTAGTAATCCAGACAACCCCAGTAGCTTTTCTTTGTAAGGTAGTTAGTAATCTTTCTGTGCATTTCCTTCCAGCTGGTGTACATGTAATAGTTGTAGTGGGACAATGAATCATGTGAACTATATTTTTGTGAATGGAAAAGTGTTGAAATACTTCCTTTTGAGTATTTTTATTTGTAGTCTGTTTCTGAATGTTAGTTGTGATTAATGAATAAATTATAGCTGAGTAACCAGATCCAGATATGGGATGATCCGACGACCCAAGTCGGGGTCATAACATATTGCCCTTTATTATTTCTCTTATCTTCTGTCGGTACTCATTCATCTCTCGCCGGAAGGTATCTTACTACTCGGATAACATGCGGGCGAGATCATCAAGGGTCGGGTTCTCATAGAAGTGTGAATGAGAACCAGACAGGTTGCCTCATTGGAAATGAGGTTGAATCTGTTGTTGTTGCTTATATGAATGAGGAGTAGGATAGGGGTACTGCTGATAAGGTTGTTGTATCCACGGTTGACCCTGGTATGAGGGTCGAGGACCATGCCTTGGCTGCTATTGGGAGTATTAGGGTTGTTACTACTGGGTGCCCTACCTTGCCTATGCTGGAGGCTACTGCTGGTATGAAGAACCTCCAGTCAACCATATGAAGATTAGGTGGTCACGATGGATCCCAGGCAATTGTTGGTACTAGGAGTACCAGATCTCGTTGACTTACATCAATGACTCCTACTGATCGTGTACTGGCGGGGGAAGGGACGCCAAGGGTTGATCCTGATGATACACCATCAACTGAATATCTGAGAAAGGTGGTGGCGACAACTGGTACTGTGAGAGTGGTTGAATTGGCTCCGCCTGAATGTGGCAGACCTGTCGGTAAGAGGTGGAGGGCTGAGATGAATTGCTCCATGGGTCAGTCCCTGTCATGGAATGTGGTTGAGAAGCTGTTTGTGCCTCTTGGAGACACATAATGTGGGTCTTCAAGTCACTCAATGTTTGGGCCAGCTCATCAATGCTATTGAGCTTGTCGAGGCCCTAACATGTCTTCTTCTCAACGATCTCCATCCGGTCCAGCTTCTGGCTGATGATACCCATATAGGCAGCTGAAGACTCTCCTAGTGCTGCTGTCTAGAAAAGGAAGAAGGACCAGCCTCGATGCGTGCTATCTTCTGGTATGAAATTGCCTGAGGGGTGGCTTCCCCGGAATGTAGACTTGGGTCTGGGACATCACGGTGTAATTCTCGGCCATCTCTTCATAAATGGCCCAGCCCTGGTCTTCGTCCTTGGAAAGGTAGGAATCTCCACAAGAGGCGTTCACTAGCCCCTATAGCTCATGTATCAGCCCACAGAAGAAACTCTGGATGAGATTGGGCTTGCTGATGTCTTGGTGGGGACACATGTCGATGAGCTCTCAAAATCGATCCCATGCTTCATGGAACTGTTCATTGTGAATCTTGGTGAAGTTGTTGATCACGACTCTAGCTGCATTGGTCTGGCCGAGTGGGTAATATTTGTTCAGGTACTCGGTCCTGAGCTGCTCTCAAGTGTTGACCATCCTCCCTAGGTGTTTCAGCTAGTAGGTTACCCAATCAATCAAGGAGAACAGGAAGGGGATCAACTTGATGGTGTCCTCGTCCACTAGACTATCGTGGACGGTGCTGCAGATCATCTCGAATCCTTGAAGATGGAGGTGGGGCTCCTCGGTTGCGTGCCCATGGAACTTTGGCAATAGCTGGATCGTTTGGGGGTGAAGCTGGAAGTCGCCTAGGATGGCAGGAAGCTGGATCCATCGGTGTGTAAGGGTTGCACCAGGGTTGTGCAACTACCTCATGGTGCGTGCTAGCCTCTAAGGATCTCGTGGCTCGTTCTGGCGTCTGTCGTATACTCGTCCCTCCTGACATGGTATCTCTCCACCACCGGCTGGTATCTCTGGCTCGTCTCTCTCAACTCGCATCTGTGTGAGCTCTCTCATCACCTCTGCCATGAATATCCCTTGGTCCCTGATTTGTCTCCACACGGTTTCCAAGGAAGCAGCAAGGTGTTGTTGATGGATGCCTGATCCAATACAAAAGATGAAGTATGTGGATGCCATTGGTCTTGTCATCACTGTTCATCTCTCCGGTCTCTACAAAGGCAAAAGACCCTAGCTCAGGTGTTGTCAAATGAATGTATAGATGTGATAGCCTTTCAGTCTGTACCTCATGAGAGGTAAAAGGGTGGTTTAGGGGGGACAGGGTGGAGGTAAACTCGGGTTCAGAGAGCGGGTCAGAGCTCTCTGAATCCGCCCAAGATGAACTGGTAGGGGTGCTGGAAAGCAGTGCTGCCAAAGGCAACCTAAGGGGCCTCTTTCCCATCATTTTGATATAGGGATTTATGAAGATTTGATCTAGATTGAAAGTAGGATGAGAAAACAAACCCCGATTCACCAACTCAACACAGTAGATAATCGTGAAAGCTCGGTCGTTTATCTTGTCAAAATTTATTTTGGTGATAATCTAATCTTACAGAGCGAGTTTAGAGAGATGTTATGAGCTCGATTCCTCCTAGAGACTGGCCCGGATTCTTAAGACTAGTTGTGCTTATCTCCAGCCAGTATGGGTGTAAGTATGGACCGTTTCTGGTTACCCAATTTACTTGAGGACGGAGCCTTATACAATGTCCTCTAAACCACCCACTCTGCAAAGGAAGTCCGGACCATTTACCGACTACCCGAAAATCTTCACTGGAGAATAGCTAATCATTTTTATTAGAACTGGTAGCCTGAAGAAAGTCAAAGTGTGGCTCTATCCTAGTGTACGGGTCGCTCTACTCTCAACAAGTAAAATCAGACAAGGAGGAGGTTACTCTCCCCAAAATAATTTTTTTAGTGAAGTTTGGTTTTAGGTCAAGTGTGCTTTAACAGTCCCTATTTTATTGGTTATCTCTTTTTTAGGTATTTTTCTGTATAAAAGAAACGTCTAACGAATTATCCGATTTATTTTGTATTTAAGTCCAATAAGACATGGGGAGGAAGACGAAAAAGTCGATGCGCGATGAAATCAATGGTGCACGCGGAGTCAAAAATGCGTACCTTGCTCCAGTAGTGTACATGCAAAGTGATCGACTAAATTAAAGACACAATTTAAACTAATTTAAATGATGCACGAGGAAATCGCCCTAAGACAATAACTTCTATTATGGGAAGAAACGATGCTAATTAATCAGAGGAGAGGCATGAGTCTAGTCTTAGATGCCGATCGGTGCCCACCACAGTATATCCTCCAAGCGACGTATATGGTCTCTCTCGGCGCGTGATCTCTAGTCCAATTAAGTTAGCTTTTTATTTGACTAAGTCCAATCGTGTTCTATAGGAATGGATATTCTACTAGGGTGTTTGGACCTTATTTTCTACGAGCTCAACCAGAATTGCACCTAAGTCTATGGGCTAAAACCTCGATAAACAAATGGAAACAAAATGTGAAAAATCACGAAAAACCTGGTGAAGTCCCCCGAGTGCACCAGCACTCAGCGAAACAGACCCCGAATAATGTTCAAGTCCAGAAGTGTCCAAATGTCTAAATTATTACAAGAATATTTGCAAAAATAAAACTAAGCTAAATTATATCTAATATAACTGCTTCTGCTCCTCCTCAGGTGCGAGTCCTTCCAAAGTGAACTGGGTCGTGCTCCAAGCGGTACCTCACATGAAAATCAAAATAGAAGATGGTCAGAAACAATTATAAAAGAGAGAAGAAAGAATAAATAAAAATAAAATCAAACTACTTAGTTGTGCTCCCCGACAACAATGCCATTCTGATAACTGATGATTCAGTTTATTCAGGTGGAATATATTAAGCAAGTGTTGTTGTCCCTAATCAACCAAATTCGATTAATGAGAAAATAAACAATAAAAGATCAATCAAACAAATCGAGTGGTTTTGCTACTTTTATTAACCTGGTATAGATCAAGGTATAACTCAAGGAGCACAATCATACACTAAGTAGTCGATTTCAGAAATCAAGGGATTTTTATTACTTTTTAGTGGTTTTTAATTTTTAAATTTTATTTTTTTTCAATATAAGAATGGTATGCACAAAAGATAGAAACACACATAAACAATCTTTTTTAATTTTTCAAAAAAAAATACTCAGAAATTTAAACTAAGAATATTTTTGGGTTTTGTGTATTTTATAGTGTTTTTGGTAATTTTTATGTAATTTTCAGATGTTTTTATGGCTTTTTAAAAACCAAACAGTGGAAAAATAAGAAAATGGTGGAAAGCCGGGAATGTTTTGCAATTTAAAAATAAGTAAAAGGCTCAAAATTCATTGAAGTTATTTTTATGATAAACTAGAAAGAAAAATTAGGAACTGAAATCACTATTTTTGGATTTTTTTCTATGATTTTTTACAATTTTTTATAAGTTTTTAAAAATTTTGCAAATTTTTAGGTTTTTATAAGGTATTTTTTAACAAAATTTATATAGTAGGTAAAAGGTAACAAAAAGCAACTACAGTAATTTTTTATAGAAATTTAAATGTTTTTTCGAATTTTTATGTATTTTCCAAAACAACCAGGGACTTTTAGGGTGTTTTTGATTTTTTAATAATAGAAAATGTAGGAAAATCAACAAGCGAAAATCACCATAAATAATACATGCTCACCGGAGCTTTAGGTAATTTTTAGGTAATTTTTAGGTAATTTTTGGAGTTTATTAAATATTTATTGCAATTGATAAAAGATTTGTAAATTAAAATAGATTACATGGGCCTAATTGTAATTTCTTTAAGTATTGTGGCCTAGTAAATAAGAAGTAATAAAAATTCAGGGGCCTCCAAGCAATTTATCCACAAAAGTCACGCGTAGCATGTGGATCCAGATACGTAGATGTGTGTGTGTATACTATTTTAGAAACTTTATATTCATTCCGTAGTAGTATCAAACCGAAGGGGAAAACATGCAAAAACACCATAAACCACATGGACCACAACTCAAATGGACTAAACTGCAAATAAAGATATCACAAGGACCTAAACGCAAATATTTCTGACTACATAATATCTTATTGAACTAGCATGAAAAAAAGCAAAAGGTGGAGGCTGGAAGGAAATATACCCTCACGAGGGGCATCGACACGTGTCGTAGGCCTGATCTGACGGTTAAGGGCTCGGTGCGAACGAACGGCTAAGGAGACTCCAATCGAAGATGAGCAGTCATGATATTGCGATACTGCTTCGATGATGTGTGGCTGGAAGCCACTCATCCTGATGATCGAACGGTCAGTGCGGTCTCTAGAATGGACGCAGGAAATTAGATCTGGGAGACCCCTGATCCAACGGTGTTGAGAACAATAGGAAGAACAGGGAGGAACTCACCTCCGATGAGTTTTGAACTGTGATTGCGTGTACACCGTCGACCTCCAAGGCTGCTCGGATAGAGAAAGTGAACCTGGCGACTGTCCACAGCGATTGTCATGCTCAGAAGGGTCCAGGACCTCGTGGAGAGTACTGGAGATGCATGGAGTTCCAGAAGCATTCTGGACTGACGTACAGGTGCGCAATATCCTCCAGAAAGGAGGCCTCTAGTCCTGGTCCTGCACTAAATAGTGTTGGCTCAAAGCGGAAGCTCCGACGAAGGGTTACGTCATTGAATAAATGAAGGGGGATGCAGATGGTTGAGATCCTGCATCGGGTGAAGGAGTCGACCTAAGATTCGACAGGATCTGATGGTTGGGTCGATGAATAGGATGTGTAACGAGACGGAGAAGCAGAGTGCGAGTCATGCGAGGTGTGCGTCGGTCGGAATTGAGGGTCAGAAAAGTGAACAGAGTGAAGATGGATGCTCTACTTAGAATGAAAAGATCAAGTGCAAAATGAGCAAACTAGAGCTAGAAATGGTACCTACGGGTGTGTGATGTCGCATGGGGTGGAAACGAAGGATCTTCGGGGTCAGGGCCTCGATGGACGGTGAAGCCAGAGGCTGAGCTCCTTGCGGCGAAGCACGACAGAAATGTCGCTGGACCTATGGCACGCTCGCTCCCATTTCCTTCCTACTACCTCTCTCGCTCTGCTGTCACTCTGGGAAAGGGGGTTGGATGCAACAAAGGTGGTGGAGCAACCAAAGATCGCATAAAAGGAGGGGGTACATGGGTTTTTATAGGTATCCAGGTCCGAGAAAGATCGATTGAGAATGCGCAAACCTAGACGCGTATCCTAAGGATGATGGTCGGGCGAAGATCCGAGATCTGTGGTGTTCAATCGGGATGAAGGAGTGAGGACCAATTCGATCCGGTCGACATAATATGGTGAAGTCGATGCTAAACCCGTCTTAGAGAAAAAGGAGGAAGGGGGACATGTTGACCGGAGTCAACAGTCCCTACTGGACCAATAGAACAATTCAAAACCAAAATAAAAGATAAATGGTATAATTTAGAAAATGAATTAAAAATAAAAAATGATAAAAATAAAAAAAGTTTATTATTTGCAAGTGATTTTTTGTGATTTTAATTATTTTTATGAAATTAGATACATTGTATATACATTATAGTATACTATGTCGTATTTTATCCTTTTATTTTTATTTTATTTTATTTACATATAAATATTTTATTTTAAATTTTATTTATTTAAAAATAATTTGAGGAGTATAAAATGATTTTTAATTGATTTTTACAAATTAAATAGTTGTGTTGAATAAATAGATATTGTATATAATATACACACATGTGGCTCTTGTAGAATTAACTTCGGAATTTATTTTTATTTTATTTTGCGTTTTATAGTTTTCATTTCATTTTTATTTTATCATTAGGACTGTGTACAAGTGTTTAAAATCAATATGCACAAATTAGAGATTAAAATGACTAAATATAAATATTTACAAGTATATGTAACACATGACTATACAATGCACTCAAAAAGCCAACTTTTACCTCGAACTCCAAAATTTATGGAACCACCCTTATTTGAAAGACAATTTAACTTATGTTCAATGAAGGTAATTTTGAAAGAGTTTGAGTTCATGCGAAGTGGAATTAATCTTTCTTATTGTGTGGCTTTTCATGAGTGGTTTTATTGGTATTGTGTATAATAATTTATTTCATAAGTATTTTTATTATGAGGTTAATGGGGCTGCCCAACATGGCTGCCCGCACCATTTTCACCATTTTTTATTTTTTTTTTCAAAAAATATCGTCATGTATATTCATCCATATATCCCTCCTATATGCCATTCGAATTTCGTCAGAAAAAGAGACTTATACATCCTCCATCCAGACAATCATTTTTTAACTGTAACAGGATTTTTTAAATCGACACCATCTCGATGGAGGCCGTAGGAGTCTCTATTTCTGACTAAATTTGAATGACATGTAGGAGGGATATAGGGATGAATATACATAGCGATATTTTTAAAAAAAATAAAAAAAACACCGAAATAAGGGGGCGGGGCAGCCATGTTGGCTGCCCCCATGGGGTAGCCCATTAAATCCTTTTATTATTTAATAGATATTTTTATGAACAGCTTTTATTAGGAAAAAATTGGATTTGAGGTCTTTTAATTGGTGACTAAAATATAGGAATGTTATATATACATAGAATGTATAGTGAAGAATATACAAGGACCCTATCTCCCCAACTTTATTTCTAATCGATAAGGTCAATGATTGGCCTTCTCTCAGGGTTTGGGTCAGTCTGTACTTATTTCGTAATTACATCCTTCTTTCTTTTTCTTTTCTCTTTATTCTTTTATTTTTGGAAACATGTGTTAATTATGTACTTTTAATAATGACATGTATAATGGTTATTTATTGTATTTATACATATATATAGATGTTTTTGCTAAAAGATAAAGCTAAAATAAAAGAATAAAGAATGAGAAACAGAGATTCATCAATGGTCCATGGGCATAAATGAAGGAAAACTTACAAAATAAATAAACATCAGAAAATGGTCCTATCATGGGAATTTTTGTAATTTTATAAAGTCAACAGGGCCTCGATGTAATTTTCATAGTCGTAGCACATGAGGCATGTGTGCCTGGGAAGGACTTGATTGTACTTTTGGAGAAGTTGGGGGATTCTTTGCAAATATCCAAGCCATCATGTGCCGAGCACGTGCGCGGAGGCTCGGATGGAGGCATGGAGGCCGATGGAGGTGCCTCGGGCCGCGTATGGCCCAAGGCGACTTGGGCAAGGCTCAGTCCCACTGAGCCTATGCGCTTCGGCGTGGTTGACGTGGATGCAAATGAGTTGTTGGATGGATACCTGAAGGGTGACATCCAATGGCACTTGTAGGTCCTGGTGCCACCCCCTCTGCCGAGCTGTGGCGACACGAATGGAGCTCCAGTGAGGATGCCCGAGCTCCTCCATGCTCTCCGATGTTCGTTGAGGATTCCGAGAGACCCTGAGATGTGTGCGATGAAGCTTGAGCTGTTGCGGAGGAGAGGGACCCTCTGGATCTGGCTGACGATGAACCCACACCAAAGGCGGAGCTCTAGAACGTAGCTTCACATGAAGTCCGGTGATTGATGATAGTACCAGCAAAAGGAGTTAGCGGGGATAGCCGAAGTGTACGAGTGGCGTGAGGTGTTATGGAAGGGTTGCGAGGCGAAGAAGCAGGAGCCCTGAATGGGTTCTCCTCCATCTCTGGCGGAGAAGAATGCCTAGGGTGTCGAGGCTATGGAGGAAGGAGGAGGAGGATGCAAGGGTGGCACGAAAGTCGGGGATGCCTAGCGAAGGTGGGGTCATATCAGACTGAGGTGATCGATGTAATGTGAATTAATTAAAAAAAACAAAGGAAAATAGTATAGAACCTTACCCGGAGATCTGAGAAAGGGAATGGCACCGTGAGGGCTTGGGCTGAGATCCTCATCAGACTACAGGTCATCGTTGTACCTGGTCTGCCAGTCCAGGCAGCTTGAATTATCGTCACGCGACTGTGACATGGTCAACAGACCATTGGTCAACACCTTGACTTGAAGTGGTCTTCGCCGCCTCAATTACTTGCTCCTCTATCACAAGAGGCAGGAGAGGGGCACGCTCTTCTCTCATGGATTGGTGGACGAGGAGGAAGAGGGCAGAAGATGGTGGTTTTATGGACGAGGTGATCGGTTACAGAAGGGTGGTTGAGGGTTGTGAAACAGTTGATCTGAGCTATAGAAGGAAGATGTTGAATGGTTTAGGGTTATGCGAGGATGAGGGAAGTGCGGGTTACATGGTGGTGGTGTTAGGTCGTGGGTAGGTTTTAGGAGGTGGTTGTTAAAAATGGAAGGGGGTGAGGCGCGACGAGGGGTGACGTGGGCGATAGTCGGTTACGAGAGGTGGAAGAAGACTCGAGGGCCGTTGGATCGTGTGATCCAACAACGGGGAAGGAGGCATTTGGAAGTGTCTCATATGCGATCTGATCGATCACATTGGAGGGTCCTTAGTGTGGCTCGAGTGAAGGGTTGCAATGAGATTTTTGTGATCTCATCATGCGACTGTGAATTGAGCGGGAAGGAAGAGCCATGATGGAGTCATATGAACCAGATCCAATGGTGTAAAGAAGGTGTGAATGGATAAAGAAGGGTCGGGTCATGTGGCAGCTTCATAGAGCGCCACATGGCCCAATGAGAAAATTAGAAAAAGGAGAAAAAAAAAAGATAAAAAAAAGAATTAATTACAAGACGAATTAGAAAAGAGTCAAAACATGAAAGTTGTAGATCTCAATGAGATCTACACGTTTCATGTTGAACAAAAAGAGGTCAAATGTACAATCTACAAATATTGCAAGCAAAAACATCTCTTTTAATTCTGTTCATTCTTTTATATTTTTAATTTATAGAAAAATCCAAAATAAATATATACAATAATTATCTATTTTTGGAATTTTCAATAAAAATCAAAGAAAATAAAGAAAATAAAAGAGTATTAAATAAATATAAATATATATATAATAATTAGGGTTAGTTATTAACAAGAGATTAGATGTTAATATTAGTCCATTATTGTTAGATTTTATTGAATTATTTATACAAGGAGAATAATAAGTGATAAATAATATGATTAATCTCATATTCATCTCCCCATTAACACCCGTTTATTTTTTTATTGTTTTTTCATTGCTAACGTCAAGCTGACGTCAACGATTTTATTGTGTAGCTTTTATTTTTTTATTTTTTTGATATGGAAGAGGAAGAGAGACTCCTTAGGCCTATCTAAAATAGACCTGAAAAAAATTAAAATTGTTAGATACTTTAACATGGGCTTGGAGCCCATCTTCAAAAATAAGAATGGAATTATTTTTTAAATTTACTTTTAGATTTTTTTTGCAAGCAATTTTTATATTATTTTTAATGTAATGAATATAAAAATTATGAACTGAAAAATATGTATAAAACTAAGATAATGCAACTAATGATACATGATTTTTGCTCAATAAAATGTATAAAAACATGATAAATTGTTGATTCATCAAAGACCACTTGATATTCAACTATTTATCTGGGAAGAGCTAACACATTTCACACACGTGGTACTTGTCATTTCAAGGTTACAAGAGTATACGTCTGAAGGGACGGTTCTAACTAAGCTATTGAGTTTAACTGAATAAAGGAACATGGATCCTAAGGGTTGTTGAGTCACAATTCCTAACCTGAATATGGTTTCGAACACATTAATAATCCAAAGGTCCTAACTGAGCTCCAAACTTTGATTTTGTAAAGATAAGTTTAATTGTCATAATCATTCTACTTTCTTTATTTCCTTTTCTTTTTCTCTCTTTGCATCAAATTTTCTCCTAATAAATGTTTTCTCCTATAAGGATGATGAATACCCATTCATTCAGCTCTAGTTCTTTGTTTTGTCTTTAAAGTCCCTAGATAAATACTTGAAAATATATCAAACTTGTATAAATTAACACACTGACTGCTGCATGTAAATAATACATAAATACTTATATTTAAATATAAAATAAATGAATAAAAAAGAAACAAAAACAAATAAAGTATTGTAAATATTGACTGACCCTAAACCACGAGACTAAGACAAGGTTGACTTGATCGTCAAGAAATAAAATAGGGGAGATAAGGGAAGAGAAATACAGATAAAATAACACAAAAAACCGAGCATCCCTAGGTGCACAATACACTGCATATAACTAAATTTACATTAATTTATACACACTCTTACACCCCTCAAATAAAGATGGTTTCAACACAAAAACATGTACATATAAATGTATAGAAAAATACAAAAATAATTGCAGATAAAAACATTGCATTGTGCAACTGGGACAGACGGATGAAAAATTCGTAAATCGAACTTCGAAAATAAATATCTTCTACATAAAAATTTACAAACTCACTTTTATCGTACTCTAAATTAAATTATCCATCTAGTGAAGGCAATTTCATTAAAAATGGAGTTAAGATGCAAAAGCCAGCTTTCTGGAGGTCCGATTGTACTATATACATATACATTTTAATCATTTAATTTATTCTTTATATTTTTACTCTTTTCTACCTTTTTAAATATTTCTAAATATTATTTGAACATATAAAAAATAAATATAAAATAAAACCATTAAAAATGTAATAAATCAAATAATAGAATAATATATATATGTATATTATACATATAATGTACACACCCGTATTTATTTAAGTATACAAATAAATGCATAAAAAATAAAAACCTATTAACGTGTATTTAATTATACTGTAAATAAATAAAATAAGTAAATAGGATATTAAATATTAAAGAACAAAATTAAAATCAAATACATAAAACATGTGTATATTTACTTATAATTACTCTTGTAAAAATTAACATATAATAAATAAGTTGATAAAAATATATAAAAATCATAAAAAAAAATAGCACATAAAGTAAGAAATATTTTTCATGCTTTGAGACTTATTTAATTAAACCATCTACTATTATATTTTTTATTTCTTTTTATTTATAGTCTTATTTTGTCCTCTTGCGTCCTACGTGGACCAATGAGACGGCAACATGAGTTGACATGGGTCAACTGGCCTGCCCTCTATTGGACTGGTCCAAACATTACGCTTACCTCTTTTTTGCTAATTTTCGGACTTGAATTAAGCCCCATCCATGCTCGATTCCTTTATGAAAAACCTTCGTAATATCATCAGCCTTCTCATGATACAAGAAACGACCCAAGTCAACCTTTGATTTACGTGAAAACCCAATCGAAGACCCTCTCTGGAGCAGTTTGTATATAAACTTATCCTCAGCATGAGACCTCCGCCTGCACCATCCAGACCCCATTTTTTCTAACTCTAGGGTCGAAGAGCTCCGCCCTCGAGCCCGGAAGCTTTTGGTACAGGTCCGCGAACGCAAGGACCCCATCTGAGGGTTGAATCATTCGGATTTAGACGCTCCTAGAGCTCGAGCCTTCTCCGACCCTCCAGACCTCCATCGATGAGGTTTGGAACTTCTTGAGCTATTTACCAGGTGAGGAATTGAGACAGGAAGGAGAAGAGCCTCTCAACAACAAGGAAGCATGTCTGAGAAGCGCAGGAAGCACAATTGAAGCCCAACAGTTCAGTGTTCTTGAGTTGTTCTTCCTGAGTAGCTCAGAATCGTTGCATTAATCACGCCTGTCAAGTGGAGCAGTCAACATTGGATGCACGCCATCGACGGATTTGCATCAAGCGCTGAGATCTAATCTCAACCACTCTTCATCGAAGCATCATCCATCATCTAGAACGCGCCACGTGGATAAGGGGGCGCCCTTCAGTCATTGATCATCGCGCGTCGGGAGTAATTTGTGACTCTCACCTCCTACCTTTTATATTTATTATTTAGTACTAAAACATTCATTTGTTGTTGTAATAGTTTGCAATATTTCCATATTGGACCCCAAACTTCTTTTATTTGCACCTTAGTCTAGTGCCACGTCACCTCACGTGCCTGTGCACGTGAGGGAATGGGCATTTTGCGTGGACCCCCTCCAGATTGTATTTATTCTATTTGATCCTGAAACTTTGAATATCGGTTCAAAATATTTTAGATAATATGCACATTTGGTCTTATTACTTCTGATATTTGCATTTATACCCTTGTGAGACAGGTTCTATATTTTATTGTGCGAAACTTTCATGTACGCCCCTCGATTTTGCTATAGTGTTATGAATAACACTGAAATTTCCTAAAAATTACAAACATGTCCCTGTATTGTTGATTTAATTCTGTACTTGTATTTTAGTTATTAAAATATCATATTACATCTAAAAATTATAGGAAAATTATCTTAAGGGTCTGCAATCATATTTTATCACATATGTTTTCGCAAGGAAATTAAAATTATTTTCTTATTTATAAAAAATAAAAAATATTGCATTTTCTATTGTATAACATTTATAACTCAATAAAATCTACAAAAATATTTTGAAAAAAAATACCAAAAGTTTTCGTGTTTATTTACTTTGCTACAAAATTGTCCTGTCAAGGGTATTTTTGTAATTTTATAAAGGTGACGGGGCCCTGATATGATATTCCTAATCGCAACACGTGATACACGTGCGCCTAGGAAGGACCTGAATGCGATTTAGAGAAGTTGGCAAGCTTTTTTTGCAAATTTTCAAGCCATCACATGCCGAGCACGTAGGTGGAGGCTCAGATAGAGGCGTGGATGCTGATGCAGGTGCCTCGGGCCATGTGGTGGCCTTAGGTGACTTGGGCAAGGCTCGATCCCAATGAGCCTCCGCACTTCAGTGTGGTTGACGTGGAGGCAAATGAGCCATTAGATGGACACCAAAGGGGTGACATCCAATGGCACATGTAGGTCCTGGTGCCTCATCCTCGGCCGATCTGTGGTGGTGTGAATGGAGCTTCGGCAAGGATGCTCGAGCTCCTCAATGCTCTCCTGTGACCGCTGAGGATTCTAAGAGATCCTTGAGATACGTGTGAAGCTTGAGCTACTGTGGAGGAGAGTACCTATGAATCTGGATGTAAAAGAACCCATACCGGAGGCAGAGCTTTAGAATGGAGCTTTGCATGAAGTTTAATGATTGTAAATAGTACTTGCAAAAGGGGTTAGCGGGGGATAGCAGAAGCGTGCTAGTGGCATGAGGTAGAATGGAAGGGATGTGAGACTAAGAAGAGAGAGCCTTGAAAGGGTTCTCCTCTTCTTTCAGCAGAGGAGAAGCGTGGGGTGTCGAGGCTATGGGGAACAAAGGAGGAGAATGCACATGTGACGTAAAATTCGGGGATGCATGGAGAAGGTGAAGGTGGGTCTAATAAGAGTGAGGTGATCGATGAAGTAGGAATTAATTCGAAGAAAACAAAGTAAAAATAGAGAACCTTACCTGGAGATCTGAGAAAGGGAATGTCAGTGTGAGGGCTTAGGCTGAGGTCCTCGTCAGACCGGAGGTCGTCGCTGGACCTGGTCTGCCAGTCCAGGCAGCTCAAATGGTCGTCGAGTGACCGTGACATGGTCAACAGACCATGGGTCAAGACCTTGACTCGAAGGGGGACTTCTCCACCCCGATTCCTTGCTCCTCTATCACAGGAGGTAGGCGAGGGGCTCGACCTTGGCCTGTGGATCGGTGGACGAGGTGGAAGAGAGGAGAAGATGGTGGTTTTATGGAGGAGGTGGTCTATTACAGAAGGGTGGTCGAGGGTTTTGAAACGGTCGAGCTGAGCTCTAGAAGGAAGGTGTTGAATGGTCTAGGGTTATGCGAGGATGAGGGAAGTGTGGTTTACGTGGTGGTGGCGTTAGGTCGTGGGTAGGAGGTAGAAGGTGGCTGCTAAAAATTGGAAGGGGTGAGGCCCAAGGGGCGACGTGGGTGACAGTCAGTTATGGGAGGTGGAAGAAGACTCGAGGTCAGTTGTATCGTGTGATCCAATGCTAGGGAAGGAGGCAGGAGGAAGCGTCTCAGATGCGATCGAACGATCGCATCAAAGGGTCCTAAGTGAGGCATGAATGAAGGGTTGCGATGAGATATTGTGATCTGATGCTGCAGTTGTGAATGGAGTGTTAACGAACGATCATGATGGAGTCATATGAACCAGATCAAACGGTAGGAAGAAGGTGTGGATGGCTAAAGAAGGGGCGGGCTGTGTGGCAGCTCCAGAGAGCCCCACGTGGCCCAATGAGAAAATTAGAAAAGGAGAAAAATAAAGATAAAATAAAAAATAATTAAATACATGTCGAATTATAAAAAAGTCAAAACATGAAGTTGTAGATCTCAATGAGATCTACAAGTTTCATGTTGAACAAAAAGAGGTCAAATGTACAAACTACAGATTTTGCAAGCAAAAACACCTCTTTTTATTCTTTTGCTATTTTTTATATTTTTAATTTATAGAAAAAACAAAAATAAATATACACAATAAATATATTTTTTGGATTTTTTAGTAAAAAACAAAGAAAGTAAAGAAAATAAAAGAGTGTTAAACATATATACAATAATTATGGTTAGTTATTAACAAGGGGTTAGATGTTAATATGAGTCTATTACTGTGATTTTATTGAATTATGTAAGCAAGGGGAATAATAAGTGATAAATAATATGATTAATTTCAAATTCATCACCCTTTAGGTGTCAATGTTAGCACCCTTCTTTTTATTTTATTTCTTGCATTGTTGATGCCAAGCTGACGTCAGCTATTTTATTGTGTATCATTTATAATTTATAATTTTTTATTTTTTGCAAAATGAAGATGGAAGAGGAAGAGAGAGACGCCTTGGGCCTCTCTAAAATAGACCTGAAAAAAATAAAAATTGTTAGATACTTTAGGGTGCGTTTGGTTGCAGGGTTGGATTGGCCCAACCCAGGTTACCCTCCTTCCAACCATCCCAATCCTCCTCACAGTTTACTATTCACAGGGGTACCTCAACCCAAACCCAACGCTGCCCAACCCTACAACCAAACGTACCCTTAATATGAGCTTGGACCCCATGTTTAAAAATAAGAAAGGAATAATTTTTTAAATTTATTTTTAGCTTTTTTTGCAGGCAATCTTTATATGATTTTTAATGCAAAGAACATAAAAATTATGAAATGAAATATATTGTGTAAAACTAAGATAATGCAACTAATGACACATGTTTTTTTTCTCAATAAAAGGTATAAAACATGATAAATCACCGATTCATCGGAGGCCACTTGATAGTTCAACTATTTATCTGGGAAGAGCTAACACAATTCACACACATGGTACTTGTCATTTCAAGGTTCAAGAGTATACATCTGAAGGGACGATTCTGACATGCCTATTGAGTTGAACTGAATAGAGGGACATGGGACCTAAGGGTTGTTGAGTCACAATTCCTAACGTGAATATGGTTCCGAACAATTAATAATCCAAAGATCTTACTGAGTTCCAAACTTTGATTTTGTAAAGATAAGTTTAAAAGTCATAAATCATTCTTCTTTCTTTATTTTCCTTTTCTTTATTTTCTCTTTTGCATCACTTATTCTCCTAATAAGTGTATGATAGGGACTAACAAAGGTAAGTATAAGGAGTGATGAATACCCATTCATCCACCTTTATTCCTTTATTTACTCGTTAAAATCCCTAGATAAATACATGAAAATATATCTAACTTGTACAAATTAACACGTTGATTGTTGTATGTAAATAGTACATAAACACCTGTATCTAAATACAAAATAAATGAATAAGAAAATAAAAGAAAAAGAAAGGAAGTATTATATATATTGATTGGCCCAAAACCTCGATACTAAGTCAAGGTTGACTTGATCAACAAGGAATAAAGTAGAGGAAGATAAGGGGTAGAGAAATACAGACAAAATAATATAAAAACCCGGGCATCCCTAGATGCCCAATACACTGCATATAACTAAACTTACACTAATTTATACACACTCTTACACCTCTCAAATAAATATAGTTTCAAATTAAAACAAGTACCCATGAATGTCTAGAAAAATGCAAAAATAATCGCAGATAAAAACAATTGCACTGTGCAACTGGGACACACAGATGAAAAAGCCGTAAACCAAACTTTACAGATCAATATCTTCTCCATATGAATTCAAAATTAATTAAACTCACCTTTATCAAACTATAAATTAAAATATCTATTAATAAAGGTATTTCATAAAAAATAGAGTTTGCAAAAACCAGATTTCTGGGGTCCCATTGTACCATATAGCTCTACATTTTATTCGTTTGATTTATTCTTTATATTTTTTCAATTTTTACATTTTTTAATACTTGTAGATATTATTTGAAACATATTAAAAATACAAACATAAAATAAAACCATTAAAATGTATTAATAAATAATATAATATATAGGTATATTATACCTATAATGTATATACCCATATTTATTTAAGTATATAAATAAATGCATCAAAGTAAAATAAAAATTTGTGAATGTGTATTTTAATTATACTGTAAATGAATAAAATAAATAAATATGATATTAACTATTAAAGTAAAAAATTAAAATCGAATACATAAACCATACGTTTATTTACTGATGAGCGACCTACTGGCTAGGGTTAGGAAATCAAAAAATCAAAGGGTCGTTGCAACCACAATCAATAGGCAAGCTCAACAAGAAGAAATAAAGAACCACTCAATCCAAAAGATAGATAAAGCAATCAAAGCATGCAAATATGTAAGCAATCCTCGCTATTATTCCTGATATAGCAACCATGGTCAAACACGAGGAGCGCGAGTAAACCTACGAAGTATTCACGCTTCAGAAATAAAAAGCATATTTTTAATGATTTTTAATTTTGCAAATTTTTAGTTTTTTTAATATTAAAAGACAAAATCAGGCAAAAAGAAAAAAAGATACACAATCAAGCCTTTTGAATTTTTATTTAAGACTAAAAATGCCCAAAAATCAAGATAAAAATATTTTTGAGTTCCAATATTTTAAGGATTTTTGGTAATTTTCTGGTAATTTTCTGATGTTTTGTGATATTATAAAAATCAAACAACGGCTTAAAAATATAATCAATGCACATCCAGGACAATATTGCAAGTTAAAAATAGTCCAAATGCCCTAAAATCATGAGGAGCAATTTTATGAGAAAATAAATATAAAAATATACAAACAGTAACTGGAATGGTATTTTTTTTATTTTTTTAGAATTTTATATGATTTTTATAAGTTTTTAGATCTTTTGTGATTTTTAGGGTTTTAATGATGAGTTTTAAAACAAAATTG
Source organism: Ottelia alismoides (assembly GCA_037367405.1). Taxonomy (NCBI): domain Eukaryota; kingdom Viridiplantae; phylum Streptophyta; class Magnoliopsida; order Alismatales; family Hydrocharitaceae; genus Ottelia; species Ottelia alismoides. The sequence goes on from JAZKJV010000553.1 coordinate 110,069, forward strand.
GTATGAAAACAAAGCACACAAAAACACACTAGCCAAATTTTTTGTAGAATTTTTAAGACAATTTTTCGAATTTTTATGTATTTTCAAAAACAGACAGTATACTTTTTTAGGGTCTTTGATTTTTAGTAAATATCAAATTATACTAAATTAATCCACAAAAATTACCATAAATATTACGTGTTAGCAGGAGAATTCAGTATTTATTTAATCAGAAAAGAGCCAGACAGTTTACAAGGACCTACTTGCAATTAAAATAGAACTTAGGACCAAACAATAACACACATGAAAAACCTAGGGTTGAAGTTGCAAAATGACCAGAGAAAATACACGCATGCTCAATAAACCACGCACAAGGGTATAAATGTAAATATCATAAAGTTTTCATATAAATTCATAACAGATACAAAGCATAGGGCACAGAATGCAAGTATCCCATAAAAACACGTTGGACGACACGTGGGTTTACACAGACTGGACTAAAAGGCAAATATATAAATCTACAAGGTCCAAATTGCAAACTATCTGAACTACAACTTTATTTTACTGGACCAAAAACTAAATACGAAACTACTAGGGGATGAAAGGGAAATTTGCGGAACACGTGAGGACACGTGGCAGGCTATAGAGGCGGTGCTGGCGTATGGTCCTGATCACTAACAGCCCTAGATCTGACGGTCCAGAGAATGTCCGCCGGTGCGGTCAGATATGTCAGATGGGGTCAGATCTAATGGTTGAAAGACTGCCAAGGTTGATGGCTCAATGTCTGGAGCGAAGAGGTCCATCCGACGGCTGGGGAATGGTCTGGAAGAAAACCTCCAGTACGAGCTTCGATCGAGCGGAAGAAGAGATCCACTGGCCCGACTGAAAAGCGAGGAGGTCCAGTAGCTTCGTGGAAGTGCAACACGTCGGGCCGAGTGGTCCGGTGGAGGTGGTAACAGGTGGATGGTCATGGTGATGGCTGGCCACCTGGAAGTGCTCCGCCTAAGCAACTGGAGGCTCGAGAGGGGTTCCTTGCACGCGATAAGATCTGCAAAAGGTATCTCGACTCGGGGGCATTGCTCTGGTCGGGATTATTGCATATAGTGAGGGCAGAAGCGATGGGGAATGGAGCTCGACTCCCGGTGACTGTGAAGGAGGGAATTCTCGACCTTAATCATGACTTAGGGGTCGAGTCTAAGAGTAATCAGATTGCGCAATTAGGTGGCTGGTGAAGCAGGGTATCGATCAAAATGGATGGAGATGGACGACGAGGCTCCGACCAGCTGGTAGGAGCCGGTGGACATGCGGCGGAGGACGATGGAAAGAGTGAATCAAACTGGGAAATGGAAGCAAAATGATAGGTACCTGAAGGTTTAGAAGTGTTCCTACGCTTCAGGCGAGGATGGTAGTCGGGGTCGTGGCCTCAACCGTGCTACAGCGAGCGGGGAGGTTGAACGGATGGAGAGCTCCGACCACGTAGGGGAGCTGCGGTTGCGGGCCACCAAACTTCAATCCAAGAGCACTCTCAGGCTGCTATCACTCTGCTGAAGGTACCTAAGGATGAAAGAAGGGGCAAGGCATGAGCTTCGATGCCAGGAGGGGGAGAAGATGATTTATAGGTCGCTCGAGGGTCCAGAAAGATCTTTAAGTAGTGCGAAACCCAAGAGCATCTCGGATCAATCGAAGGACCCGCGAGGATTTCGGATATATGAGGCGTGTCGGGTCCAAATTTTTTGGGGAAAAGGATCACGGAGTCAAGATGGAAAATTTTTAGAATGAGCTCCGACGAACAGTATCTGGATTTGACATGGGAAGGAGGGACCGTTGACCGGGGGTCAACAAACGGTCTGGACAATTAGAAAATTGGGATTTATAAAATATTTACAAATTCGATAAAAAATAGTGAATGATCTTGAATTAAAAAGTGTATAAAATAAAAAAAGTTTATTAATTTTCAAACTATTTTTCGATGGTTTTAAATTATTTTTATGAAAAATAAATTAGTGTATATACAATATATAGTATTATGTACATGTATAATATACCTATTTATTATGCACAAGTATTTTTAATTTGTTATTTTTACATAAATAGCCTAATTTTATGTTTTATTTATTTACAACATATTTTTAGGATACAATATAAATTTTTATTTTATTTTTATAAATTATTTAAAGGTACATAATAAATACTGAATAGTATGTGCACATGTATTTTGTACAATAATTGGATGATTTTCTTTTTATTTTTATTTTTTATTTTTATTTACTTTTTCTGAATTTTTTATTTTTATATTATATCTAAAAATATATAGAAGAGGTAAAAATAACAATTTACTTTTATTTTGTCAAAAATAATTGTGTAAAATTATAGGTAGTATATACTACAAGAAGTAGACCCTATCTCTCTCTACTTATTTTACTTTGCGATCAGGTCAAGGCTTGACCTTCTTTTGGGATTCGGGTCACTCTGTATTTATTCTAAACACCTCATTCCCTTTTTCCCTTTATTCTTTTATTTTGCACAAAAACATGCTACTTATGTAATATTAACAAATGCATGTTGAATGCTAAGTTATTTAATTTACAGGTATCTACATGATGTTTTGCTAAGATAAATAGCTAAAATAAAAGAATAAGGAGTGAGAATCAGGGATTCATCACCCCCTATACTTTACCTTTGCTAGTCCCTTAACAAACACTTATTTGAAAAAGAAGTGAACGGAAAAGAAAAGAAAAAGAAGGAGAATCAAGGTTGATTATTAAACTTTTTCTTCTTTAAATTGAAGTATGGAGCTCGGTCAGACCTTTGGATTATTAGTTTATCGTAACCTTATTGAGATCTAGGTTTTAGACTCAACATCCTCTAAGTTCCACCATTCTATGGTCGCAACTCCTCAATAAACCAGGTCAAAACAAGTCTACATAAACAAACTCTAATGACCATGCATCATTCCGTGTACCGTGTAAGTGATATGTTGCTCCCCACCTCATAAATGACAAAGAAACAGCCCCCCTCAACAAGGTAACTCTAATTCCTCAATTTAGCAGCTCTTTCCTCAAGGAGTGGGGTATTCCCTTCTAAGTTCAAGTTCAACCGGATCAAGAAGTGGGGGAAAGAAGAGAATTGATCGCGGCCAGTGTAGCCATGTATCCCATGAAGCCTAACCAGTGTAGCTAAGTCTCTCGTTGCAAGCTTCTTGAGACGAGAAAGTGTAATACATAAGCTCTGGTTTATTTGGCTATATACACTCCGGCAGACATTTTATTTTCAATCTGACATGTCCACTTTTTTGGTGTTTTTCTCAAAGTACGAGTTTTGTCTAAAGTATATATACAATATATACGACACCCCCTATACTTAGCTCGAACGATGTCCTCAGAGTGATCAGAGAGCGATGAAGAAGACATAACTCGTGCTGGGTATTGGGAAGTGAAAAGAAAGGCTATACTACAATGACGAATGAAAGTATAATGAATAGAGGTCGATAATCCCCCTATACTTAGGATCAAATAATCCTAAGTATAGCATCTGTACACAAAGGGAAAATCGAGGGTTAGAATGTACAAGGTCTACCTCCCCTATACTTAGGGTAAAATATCCCTAAGTATAGGCAGCAAAACAGAGGTAAAAAAATCAAAAGAATAATAAAAAATATGACTCCCCCCTATACTTAGGGTAAAGTGTACCCTAAGTATAACATAATCAGAAGATGAAGATGAGGTGTTAGACCAAAGAATGTGCGATATGAACAACTGGATCTATACAGCTGCGGGAGGAAGTGATAATCAGGCATGAGATGCAAATGATGTGAGTCAAAGACCACATCTCATGCAAAATGAATAGGGGCGACGTCAACGATCATCAGATCATGATTTAAATATGGCTTCAGGCGCTGACCATTTACTCGAAAGGTGGAATCCGACGATATCTCAGATATGTCAATGCTACCATTGTCATGCACCTTTTGGACCAAGTATGGTCCCTTCCACTTGCTCTGCAACTTCCCTGGAAATAATCTCAACCCGACATCGAATAGCCATACTCGTTGGTTCGGCTCAAACTACTTATGGCTGATATGAGAATCATGCCATACCTTCACTCTCTCTTTATACTGTAGGCTACTCAAAAAGGATGTATCTCTAAGCTCCTCCAGGGCTGTCAATTCTGCCTTCCTTTGATCTTCTATACTCCCCGGATCCAATAATATCTCAGTGATTGCCCATAGTTACTTGTGCTTTATCTCCACAGGTAAATGGCATGGCTTGCCATAAACGAGATGAAAGGGAGACGTACCCAAAGGTGTCTTGAAGGAGGTCTGATATGCCCACAAGACCTAGTCCAAAAGCTATGACCAATCCTTTCGGTCTAAGCAAACGACCTTCTACAATGTCGTCTTAATCTCCATGTTCGATACTTCAGCAAGACCATTGGTCTGAGGATGATAAGGAGTGGCTACTCGATGGTCTATGATGAACTCGTTAGCAAGGGCCTTTACCTTATCGTTGATAAAATGATATCCCCGTCAGATATCAAAACTCTAGGCACCCTGAACCCTGAAATGATATTTTTCCTCAAAAATCGACAAGCAGTCTTAGCATATGTGGTTCAGGCGGGAATGGCCTCAACCCAACGACTCGCATATTCCATAACTAACAAAATATACTTGAATCCTTGACTTTTAGGGAATGGACCCATGAAATCAATGCCCCATGCATCAAAAACCTCACAGAAGTGAATGGGCTGCATTGACATCACGTCACGTTGTCCACATGTGCCCATCCTATGACAGTCAGTACACCTCTTCACGGATTCATTAGAATCCTTGAATAGGGTAGGCCACCATAGGCTGGATTGGAGCACTTTCTGTGATGTTATCCTCCCAGAATGATGTCCTCCTGCCTCAAGCTTGTGGCAGTAAGTGAGGACGCTTAGGTGCTCATTCTGAGGAATGCACCGATGCCAGAAAGCTATCCCCTCCTTCATGATAAAGGATGGGATCCTCCCAATGGTATGACTTGGCCTTCACAAGGAAGGTCTTAAGTCACTGCCTGGGCCAACCTTGTGGAACTTTTTTGGCGATAAGATAGTTTACAATATCAGTGTACTATGGAAGCGAGGCGATAGCAAGGATCGCCTCATCTAGGAAGGTCTCTGTAGTAGGTGTTGTATGCTCTAAATCCTCAAGATTTTCCAATCAGGAGAGATGATCCGTGATCACATTCTTGACTCCAGGCTTATCCTTAATCTCAATATCAAACTCCTAGAGTAGAAGGATCCATCTGGTCAATCTCGCTTTGGCATCCTTCTTTGCCATGAGGTACCTGATGGCGGTATGATCAGTGTAAATAGTCACTCTAGATCCAAGAATATAAGATCTGAATTTATCCGAGGCAAAGACTACGGCTAGCATCTCCTTCTTAGTGACAGTGTAGTTCTGCTGGGCGGCATCCAATGTACGGAGAGCGTAGTGAATAACATAAGGTGATCCATTCCTCCTCTATCCTAGCACAACCTCTATGTCAAAATCAGAAGCATCCATCATGATCTCGAATGGGAGAGACCAATCATGTGGCAGAAGGACAAGAGCCTTAACAACTAATCCCTTGAGTGTCTCGAAGGACACTAGACACTTATCATCCAATCAACTCGGTGTCTTTCGTCAGTAGATCAGTAAGCAGTCGGACAATCCCGCTGAAATCCTGAATGAATCGTCAGTAGAAACCGACATGCCCCAGAAAATACCGCAACTACCGTAAGTTGGACGGTGGATTGAGTTTCCTGATGATATCCACCTTGGTCGGATCGATCTCCATGCCCCTGTTGGAGATGATATGGCCAAGCGTCGTCCCCTGAGTCACCATGAAGTGACTCTTCTCCTAAGATAAAACAAGATAAACCTCGATACAACGCTGAAGTACGCGGTCTAGGCAGTCAAGATAAGCATCAAACACGTCGCCATAGATCGAGAAATCATCCAGGAAGACCTCTAAAAAGTCACCCACCATGTCTTAGAAGATGGACAACATGCACCTTTGGAATGTCACCGGGGCGTTACATAGACCAATGGGCATCTGTCTGAAAGCATAAGTCCCAAACGGACAGGTGAATGTCATTTTATCCTGGTCTTCGGGCGTTATGGCCACCTGATTGTAACCGGAGTGCCCGTCAAGAAAGCAGTAATGACTCTTCACCGGCTAACCTCTCAATAATCTGATCAATAAAAGGTAGCAGGAATTTATCCTTCTTGGTTGCTTGACGTCTACAGTCCACACAGACCCTCTAAGAAGTGGGTACTCGGGTAGCGATCTCCTCTCCAGACTCACTCACAACTGTAGTGATGCTCGTTATCTCGGGTACCACATATAATGGACTAACCCACTTGGAGACGGAAATAGGGTAGATAAAACCAGCGCTCCAATATTTTGATATCTCTTTTATGACCACATCTCGAAGGTTCGGGTTCAGCCGTCACTGGAACTCACACGAGGGCTTAGCGTCCTCTTCAAGATAAATATGGTGGGAGCACAGGGCCGGACTTATCCCCTGGAGATCATTTACACTCCATCCAATCGCCTTGCAGTTTCTTTCAAGAACCTCCATCAAACGAGGTTCTTTCTCTCCAGTCAAATCTATTGAGATAATGACTGGGTACATCTCATGCTCACCCGCAAGGAATCTGTACTTCAGTGACTGTGTCAAGGGCTTCAACTCAGGGCAACTGGGATCTGGAAAATCTGGCTTTTGGAATGTTTGTGTGAATGCAACCGGATCTGAATGGGAGAACTCTCGCTGATCACGAAAATCTGGTGAAGATGGCCCTCCTGATGTGTCTGTAATCGGAGCTGGCTCAGTCTCCACCCTATCTGTTAGCTCTGCGGGAATCATACAAGGTAAAAACTCATCAAACTCTGCCCAATCTATGTCTGAATATGAGGTATCTGAATCGGAATCATAGGAAATATACTCTTCTTCGCTCTCCACAATGCGATCGTCAGCCTCTAATGTGTCCCTCCTGTCCAAGAGTGTGCTATCCAAACTCTCATCTGCTGGAAGTTGTGAATCTATAACATCTGAAGGTGAGATAAGAGCTCATGAAATTGGGTCAGACCAAATGGCCTCATCATATGTGATCACAAAATCACACTCCTAGTGGGCGTCTCGCTCTCCATCTGTCATCTACCCTGCATCACTGGACTGACTGGAGCAAGTTGAATCCCACGCTCTGGTCTCGTCGATCATCTCTATTTGTACACTTTCGCCCTCGACGCAAAAGTATACCTTCCCACTATCATGGTCGGACACCGCCTTGGCTGTGGCCAAGAATGAACATCCTAGTATGATGGGAGTATATGTCATATACTCAGGGATCTCCATGTCCAATACAACAAAGTCCACGGGGAATTTCATGCCCTGAATGGTGATGACTACGTCCTTCAACAACCCCTTCGACCTCTTTACAAATCTATCAGCAAACTGAAGGATTGTCATGCTCTGTCGAAGAGGGCCAAACTCGAATCGGTCGAGTAAGGTTGCCGGAAGGAGTTTGATGGAAGAGTCACTGTCTAATAGAGTCCGATCGAAACGCTGCTCGTGAATATGACATCTGACATACGGAGCACCTGCATATGGCCTCTTGGCTGGCAAGCGGTTCTGAATGGTGAAGTATGTGGCACGAGTGAGCGCATGGATCTCAACATTGTGGTTCCTTCTCTTCCTGCGGATGGTAGTCTTCTCTCTAAGGTTCTTCTGGAAGAGAGGGATGTGCTCAAGTGCCTCCTGTAGAGTCAGTTGGATTTGGAATCTGTCAATCATCTGCTGGCTGAACTCTAATTGTTGTGTCTTTTTTGGATTTTCCATTTTCTTTCCCTTCGCCAAGCGGAGTGCTTGAGGGAAGGGGATGACTGGGCCGTCCTCAGATAGAGGGCTAGGAAGAGGTTCCTGTGCCTATGAGGGAGTAGAGTCCATACCAAGATCATCATGTAATAAATTTGGGCTCGAAGAAGATAAAGAAACCTTTCCTTTATTCATATTTTTGGTCTTTTCAAAACTGTCCTGAGATACATCAATGGAAGGAAACACAACTGAATGAAAATTGGTGGCATCACCACCACTAATGGCATCAGTCTTCGCGGCATCAGCACCGTGCTTTGGCTCAGCATCTGGTGAAATGGTGACATCAGTACCACAGTATGCATTTGGAGATACGACGGCCTTAGTACCATCGGCTGGATCATCATCCTTGGTGGTGTTAGTACCACTGTCATCAACATCATTAGCAGCATCAACACTGCTATCCTCCTCGTATGGCGCTCTTGGATCCTCACGTGGTCGTCGCTCAAACGAGGCACTGATGAATCCACATTTCATCATCTTTATTCTACCATTTTGGCACTAAAAACCCTAGCAAATGCCTGAAAATAACACTAAAATCATCATCTTAACATCCATGCATGTGCATCACAATAGTGTATAAAATACTGTAATTAAGGCCAAAATTATAGAATAAATAAAGAAAAGAAAAAGAATAAAATATTGTAAATATTTTATGACTCAAAACCCCCGAGACCTAGGCATGCTGATGAATAGGTCGACAAGGAATAAAGTAGGGGGAGATAAGGTCAGAAGTACAGTGTAGATACCTATAGTTTCTATTCATTCTTTATTCATTTTGGGACCTATTTTTGGTTCCACTTTTTATACATCAAATAAAGAAACTTTGTACATGAAAGTTATAGCTAATTTTATAAATAAAAATACAAAATTGATTTCACTGAAAAATAAGGTCCAGATAAAAAGTTATGGTCTGAATAAGAATCCAGAATCCCAACTTCCCAGACCCGTATCTCACAACTGACGACTCCAAATGCAGCATACTCACCTTTAATTGTATATAGAATAAAATAATCTACCCAATGGCGGTGGTTTCGCATTTGGCGGAGCTACGGTTTGAAAGTTGAGTTTTGGACCCTCATTGTATACTTATACAGATTAAAATATTCAATTTATTCTTTATTCATTATTTTTGTATTTTTATATTTTTATAATCTCGTAAATATTACTTATAATAATTATGTACATTAAAATTGGAATAAAAACCTAACTAAAAATAAAAAAAATACTTGTATACACAATACATAGGTAAAATACATACACATATACCTATACAATATATTACTTTATTTTATTAATTATACAAAGAACATCAATAAATTAAAATAAAAATATAATTGTGTGTATAAAAGTATGTTATAATTATATAAATTAATAAACATAATTAATAAAAATAAAATACACAAAACAAAAATAAAAATGCTAAAATACATAGGTAATATACCTATAAAGGGGTATAAAAGCAACTTGTAAAAATATAACTCATAAAAATAATTAAAAATCGGAATAAAATACTATATAAAATAATAAACATTTTTTTATTAAATAACCTAAAATTAATTAAATCATTTACTATTTTTAATTTAATTTACAATATATTTATTTAACTTTTGTCTTTTTGCGGATGACGTGGCCCAATCAGGCCACGCCATCCGTTGACCGGGGATCAACTCCTTGACCCCAGGCCTTTGTCTGTTGGGCTGTCGCGGGTGCCCTTTTTCTTGGATTTTTCACGGGCGATTCTTTCATCGTTTGGGCACGCACCCTTCTGCAATGTTGCTCCCCCATGATCCAGCTATCACGCCTATTGATTATCTCGAACCGAGAGCGTTCGATTCGCCTGTTCTTCCTCGATCAAGGGGCCGTGTTCGTCAACCCCTTAAAACCAGCCCTTGACTTGATTTGAAAGTTGGACCCCATTTTTGACCTAGACCCTCCATCCCTCTGAACGATTGACGAGCGGGTGGTGACAGCACCTTGCTTGCTTCGTCGGACACGAGCTGGGCAAGGTCCGGGCGCCCCTCCTACCTCCGGTGGTTTCCCCGTCGAGGTACCCCCCTCCCTCGCCCAACCTGGGCTTGAGGCAGTATAATACCCTTAGTTTTAAATTCGTTTTGCATTAGTGTAGTCTAAGCTTCATTCCCATCTTCACATCCACCTAATTCGCGCATCGATTCGCCAAATCGATCGGCGCCGGAGGCATCTCCGGCCACCGCCGTCTCTAAGTCATCAACTCTCATCGTTTTCCATCATTTTTCCACCTGGAGGTGCTCGGCATTTTGCCCGAGCCCTCCCTAATATTTTTTGCAGGTCGCTGAAGGGAGAAGACCCCGTCTGGGGGGTCGATTTTGAGGAACCGTGGTTCCTGGAACCCACTGCAGTTCTTGAGCTCGCTGTCGAGCATCGACGCTACTCGCCCCTTTTTGGCTCGGCTGGAGGATCGAGGAAACTTCCAGGAGTCGAAAGAGGACTCCAGCGACGAGAACGGAGGGCGGACCACTGCCAGATCGTCTATCGAAGTCCATCTCCGGCCGTGTTCTTCCCTGTTCTTGCAGGGAGGTCCACGGCCGTTGGATCGGGCTTCCATCCCAGAAGCTCCACCAACCGTCGGATCCAGAGAGGCCAGGACCGTCCACTCCATTCAGATCTTCTAATCCTGACCGCCCGTGCGAAGGGGTATCGCGAGCTGAGGGCGCGACATGTGTTAAGTGGCCAGATCTGAACCGTCGACGCCCGCGATTGATTGGGTATTTTGCAAAACCAACCCGTCAAGTTTTGTATTTAGTAAAACGTACAGAAACATTCATCTGCCGTTCAGACTTTTTGTAACTTTTGCATATCAACCCCTCGTGTTTTTCGTTAATAGCTAATCCGTCCTCCCCAGGCGCTCGTGCTTAGCACGCGCGCCTTGGTTGTTTTGCAGGTTACCCCCCCCCTCCCGGGGGTTTTGTTTTTAACATTTAATACTTAAACATTCTGTTGCAGTTCAAAACTTTCTGGCCATTTTACATTTTAACCCCAGACTGTTGGAATATTACATTCGCACCCCTGATTGGGGCACGTGCCTAGGCGCGTGACCTTGGGCGTTTTGCCAGAACACCCCTTGCAGGTTTTATAATTTGTTGTTGGCCCAAAAATTATTCGATGCAGTAGTAATTCTGTGTAAAAAATGCAGAAGTGCCCTGGAACTTTTAGCTATTCGCATTTAGGCCCCTGCCAGCCTTAATTATTTTTGCTTGCTTGATATAATTAATTAGGGCCTCCTTTTAAGTACAAAAATTCCACAAAATAGGGTTTAGTTCTTGGATACGTGCACTTTGACGCTATCACTTCAGTTTTTGATTTTATTTTATTTTCATATTTATTAAAAATCAAAAACAGCCTTTTTGTGTACTATCTAGCTTAGAAAATGCAAACAAAAATATTAAAACACTTCTAAAAATCCCAAAAAAATTACCTAGTGTTTATTATATCCTATTTTAGTGTCAGTCCAAAAATCATTAAAAATCTCAAAGGAAAAACACTAAAAATTTAAAAACACTCAAAAACTTCAAAAATATATATAAAATCAAGGAAAACTCTAAAAAATACAAACTCAGATTCTGTTTGTTCCTCATTTTATACTTTTTCTTTGAAAATTAGTGTGAATAATTTTGGTTGCTGTTTGCTAATTTTAATTCCCATTTTATTCACAGCAAGCACTATTTGCACTTTTTTGACTTATTTCAGTAATTAAAAATACCAAAAACACCTTGAAAAATCCCCAAAAATCATAAAAATAGTAAAAAATCCTAAAAATATCAAAAACACTTTATTTCTGAATTTTTGGTTATTTTTACTCATTTCTATAAATATTTCATCTTGCCTTTCATTACATTGTCTTTGTTTTCCAATATTGAAAATTAAAAAAAAATATAAAATATAAAATTATAAAAATCAGAAAATTAAAAATCAAAATATAAAATTAAAAATCAAATAAAAAAATTAAAAATTAAAAACCCACAAAAATTTCCTTTGCTTGTTTGCTTAGTGTAGACACTTCACACACACTCACTTGTGCATTAATTTTGAATTACCCTGTTTGCTCCCTGTGTTCGAACTCTCTGCATACTTGCCCTTTACATCATTTGTGCAGAGTTAAAAATAAATTTTAACTCCACATTAGTTTTAATTTATTGATCTTTAGTGTGGGTTAATTGTTGATTAACTTCAGATTTGGTGTGGTCAAACACCGACTGTTGACTCGCCTTGTGAGTCGATACAACCGCATCGATTTCTGAGATTATCAAATGGCGCCGTTGCCGGGGAGCAACAGCGAGTAGTTTATATTTTGCTTGTGTTGATTGTCTACCATAGCTTTAGTTTCTATCTCTTGCATTTGTGATATTGATTGATTGAGCTATCTGACCATTTCTTTTCTTGTCTTCTTGCGAGGGACCGCGGAGCAAGGCGGATTGCTTAGGTGACCCGGAGCAACCTTGGGAAGCGGAGCCGGCCTTTCTTTAGCCAGGCCGGCAGGAGAGAGCAAGAGGAGTGAGAGGGAGTGATTAGTTTAGTTCTTATTTTATTTTTGTGAGAGAGTGCTTTATTTAATTGTAATAATACAGGTACCTGGACACTTGGTCTTTTGAGACACTACCGGGCCTAATTTCCGGGTGTTTGTTCACCCGGGGGCTCACCGCGGCTTTTTCGTGTTTTGATCGACTGTCATTTTCCGATTTCGTTTTCTTTTTATTTCTTTTGTGGATTGAGCTCTTAGATTAGGTCCTGCTTGATTCGATTAGCCTAGGTCCAAACACCCTAATAACTCTTGCATGTTCCTATAGTTCGTATTTGGACTTAGATTAATTAAGTAGTTGATCATTGGCTCTCGATCCGCGCGCCGCGAGCTCACTCCACACAAGCGCTTTCTCCTAACTCAAATGTGTTGAGCAGAGGAGGAGTGAGCCTAGACCGGACATTAGGATTGAGAGTTGACGGTTAACTCGTGGTTCTTCACGCTAGCAGTTGCCTGTCTTAGGACGATTTCCGCTTGCATATCGCCATGTAGTTTAGGTTTACAAATTCTGCTTTGCATCCCGCATGGAGAGAGCTGGGATTCGCTGTAAGTCTTCTTACTTTGCATGCATCATTTAGGCACAAAGGTGAGATTTCCACCTTGGTGTCAACTTGCACGGCTTTTCCGACTCTATTCTCCCTCTGTTTTTGGAACAAAGTAGGATCAAGAAAATACAAAAACCGTTAGGCGCTTGTTTGAATCTACTCAAAAGAAGCGATAACACCAAAAAAATTAAAAAAGGGACTGCTAAGAAAACTTGACCAAAAATAAAATCTGTAATTGGATTCATTGCTTGGGGAGAGTAACACCCTCACTTGTATTCAGGTTGCATGGGAAGGTATCGTTCCAAGTGAGGTGAGCGCTTCGTAAGGATTAGAGCCAAAAACCCAACTTGTGGTTGTCTTGTGTATCGCCTGGATTTCCGAAGTATTGGCGCTACTATCGTACGTAGTCGAGTAGGACTTGGTCGCCTTTGGTGACTCACTATTGTGTGAGCACCGACCTTGTCCGAAGTACCGAGCTTAGGCCACGCCTTCACGGGTGTGTCTGTCTCACCGGCTGCGTCCGAGTAGGATCTTGCACGCTCACGGGTGATTCCGTTGCGAGCGAGGTCCGAAGTATCGGTTTCGCCTATCGGCTTCCTCCCTCTATTTCTTTGGCTGAGTAGGGATCCAGGAAGGGTTATAAGGACCTTAAAAAGCGCAAGTTACAGGTTACACAGGAGGAGGACAAGTACGGGGACACTTGCCTGGCAGTACTCTCTCTCCTTTAGGTGTAGCGTTCTAAGGACTCGTGACAAGATAAATACCTGAAAACAAGCTAAAATTGACAAGATAAAAGCCGAACCTTCACGGCTTCACGTGTTGAGTTGGTGAATTCACCCCTGCTTTGTGTTTGATTTCTAGATTTATTTAGGTCAAGATCGAAAACACCGCACAATTGTGCACAATTTTGTTGCATCTCATCTTCTTCTTCTCTTGCATTTTCCCTGCTCTTCCCGAATAATCAAGATGATGGGACGGAGATCTCTTAGGCCGACTTTGTCAGCACCGCTATCCAGCACTCCTCCTCATTCATCTAGGAATACCTCGGAGAGTCCTCTCTCAGAGCTCGAGTTTACATCCACCTTGTTCCCCCTCGACCACCCTTCCCATTCTCCTTCTCTCAGTCCAATTGTGTCAGAATTCAGTGCATCACAGAGTTCGGCTCATTCAACAGCACCTGAGATGGCCTCTTTTGCTTTTTCAGAAAATCCAGCAATGGCAGACAGAGGCGAGCACCCAGATGACCACGATCACCCTCCATTCATAATCGATCAAGTGACCATCAACAATTCCTTGCTAGCGTCCCTGGAGACTATGCAGAGACAGATCCGTGACCAGGGAACCTTCATGGGTGATTTGATGAGAGAGATAGCACAGATGAGAGAGAACCGTCCTGGGGGCGGTGGCGGTGGAGGAGGAGGACCAGATGCAGGAGGAGGCGATCCAGATGTTGAGCGACCGCCACAGACCATCATGAGGGAATTGCACAACCCAGCTGCATCCCTCACTCACCGGTGGATCAGACTTCCGCCCGTCCACGGAGATTTCGAGCTTCGGCCCCACACGATCCAGCTGTTACCCAAGTTCCATGGGTTCCCGACCGAAGAGCCGCACCTCCACCTCCAGGAATTTGAGATAATTTGCAGCACTATCCATGATCGGTTGATGACCGAGGACACCATCAAGATGATCGCCTTCCCGTTCTCTTTGGTTGATAGAGTCGCATATTGGCTCAAGCACCTTGGGCGATTCGTCGACACCTGGGCAGATCTCCGGACCGCATACCTGAAGAAGTACTACCCTCTCGGCCGGACCAACGCAGCTCGAGCCATGATCAGCAACTTCGTCATGATCCCAAACGAACAATTCCATGAAGCCTGGGATCGATTCAGAGAGCTCATCGACCGGTGTCCACATCATGACATCTCAAAGCCCAATCTCGTGCAGAGTTTCTTCTGTGGGCTGACACCGGAGCTGCAGGGGCTTGTGAATGCCTCTTGCGGTGGGTCTTATTTCTCCAAGGGAGAAGACGACGTTTGGGCCATCTACGAAGGCATGGTAGAAAACTCCACAGTGATGGCCCAGGCCAGAGTCTACACACAGCAGAAGCCCCCGCAAGGAGCGGGATCATTTCAGAGGATCGCCCGCATCGATGCCGGTCCCAATACAACGTCGGTAGCCGCAACCCAAGCCGAATCAGCCGCAGCCGACATGGGCATCATTAGTGAGAAGTTGGACCGCATGGAGATCCTCGAGAAGAAGCAGAACCAAGGTCTTGCTCAGATGGACCTTCTCACCAAAACCATGAGTGACCTGAAAACTCAAATCCTATGCATTCAGGAGGCACAAGCTCACTCCCAACAGCCTCTCAGGTCACGGGCTGACTCCAGCAGTAGCAGCTCCAACCAACCCTCTACCTCATACCGACAGGTGAATCATATCCAGGCAGAGCCGGTTCCACTGCTACAGTACCATCCAGAGCAACCGCCGTCTCAGGAAACTCAGATGGTGGTCTTTCAGCCAGAGCAACCACTGGTAGTTCTTCCTCCACCTTCCTTTGAGCAGGAACCATTGATGGAAGTCAATGGGATTTGGTACGACCGATACCCTCAGCCCGGAATTCGTCGGGATCACCCCGGATTCCGTTGGGGCAATGGTGGATCCTCTTCCCAGCAGCAGAACCCTGCCCAAGGACACCAGAACAGCCAGCCACAGCAGCATAACCAGCAGTCCCAGTATGCCCAGCCACATCAGTATCAGAATGGTCCTCGTCCCGCCTATCAGGGACAGTCATGGAGGCAGCGCCAGCCGCCTTAGCAGTCTTATCCCCAGCCTCCCCCCCAGTATCAGCAGCAACACCAGCAGCAGCAGCCCCACTTCCAACAGGGATAGACATCCGGTTCTCAGGGTCCCGCCTTTGAGAACCCAGCCCTTGATGATCTTGCCCGCTTGCTATCTGAACAGCGAGCATCTTTCAGGCAAGAAATGGATGAATTCTGGCAGGAGATGCGGGATATCATCAAAGGCAAGGCCGCCATACCCGCTCAGATCGAACCTAACCCTAATAACCTAAAAAGAAAATCTGAGCAGGTAGAGTTCATAGAGGATACCTCTCCTAGTGACGATTTGAATGATATGTCTTATTCTTTGAATGATGCTGATTTTGTGACTACTAGGAGCGGTTGGATGCCAGCCGGCGGTGCCTCTTCTGAGCGACAACCAGATGCTGAACCAGGAGCGCCAGAGGAGCAGACTAGCGGTGCTGATGCCGCTAATAATGATGTTGAAGACGGTGGTGCTGATGCCACCAATGATGGAGTCCAGGACGACGGTGCTGATGCCGTCGTGATATCAGTTGCAGACGGTGGTGCTGAAGCCACCATTTTGGATGATGAACCAGAGCGTGGTGCTGATGCCGCGAAGACCGGTGCTAGTGGTGGCGCTGAGGCCACCACATCCACTTTTGTTGAGCCACCATCTGTGATGTTGCCACATTTTGTACCTAGAGACTGTGGGAACAAAAACAAAAACAAAAATATGAATAAAGGAAAGGTTTCTGTTCAAATTGCGAATCCATATGTGGTGAATGATGATTATTGTATGGATTCTCCTTCTTCACAGGCACAGGGACCGATTTCTAGTCCTCCATCTGAGGAGGCCCCTACCATCCCCTTCCCTGAGGCACTCCGCCGTGCGAAGGGGAACAAAAAAGAAAATCCAAAAAAGAGCCAACAGGTAGAGTTCGGCAACGAAATGATTGACAGATTTCACATTCAGCTGACTCTACGAGAAGCATTTGAGCATATCCCCTTCTTCAAGAAGAATTTAAAAGAGACAACTACTGTCCGAAGGAAGAGGAGGTACATAGATCAAATCCATATGCTCACTCATGACACTTGCTGCGCCATTCAGAACACATTGCCAGCCAAGCGACCCGATACAGGAGCTTCCTATGTCAGATGCGAGATCCAGGAACAGCGGTTCGATCGTACTCTATTAGACAGCGGGTCTTCGATCAACCTCCTTCCGGCAGCCTTACTCAAGCAGTTCGAGTTTGGCCCTCTTCTTCGAAGCAGAACGGTCCTTCAGTTTGCTGATAGGTCGATTAAGAGGCCGAAGGGGTTGTTGAAGGACGTGGTCGTTACCATTCAGGGCCTGAAATTCCCCGTGGACTTTGTTGTATTGGACATGGAGATCCCTGAGTCGGTAACCGATGCCCCCATCATACTTGGACGCCCATTCTTGGCCACTGCCAAGGCGGTATCCGACCATGACAGTGGGACGGTATGTTTTCGCGTAGAGGGCGAAAGCATACAAATAGATATGATCGACCAGACCAGAGCCAGAGAGTTAGCATGCTCAGAGCAATCCAGCGAAGCCGAGCAGATGACACAGGAAGAGCTAGACATCCACCAGGTTTGTGATTTTGAGATGACTGATGATGAATCCAACTGGAAAGATCCCGTAGCACCGACCCTCGCCTTGCCTACAGATTCACTATATCTCAAGCTCATGGCAGTCGAGAGCCGGGAGAACACATTCCTGGATGAGGATATATCTGAAGCTGACAGTGTTGTGATGAGTGGTGCTGAGGAATTTCAATCATGTTCATCTTCTTCAGATCCCTCGGATTCAGACATTTACTGGGATGACTTTGATGATTATTTGCCTTGTCTGATTCCTTCTGAGCCAACAACCATGACAGAGTGCGAGCCAGTGCAGTTTATTGATGATTCAGCAGGCCGCCCTTCGTCAGAAATTCATGCAGAGCGAGAGTTCTCCCATGCAGACCTGGTAGCATTTACACAGACATATCAGAAGCCAGATCTACCACCTCCCAGTTGTCCAGAACGGAAACCTCTGCCGCAGTCGATGACATACAGATTCCTTGCGGGTGAGCCAGAAATGTACCCAGTCATTATCTCAGCAGATTTGACTGAAGAACAAGAATCTCGTCTGATGGAGGTTTTTGAAAGAAACCGCAAGGCAATCGGTTGGAGTATAGCTGATCTCCAGGGGCTGAGCCCAAATCTTTGCTCTCACCACATCTATCTTGAAGATAACGCTAAGCTGTCACGTGAGTTCCAACGACGGCTGAACCCGAATCTTTGAGACGTAGTCATGAAAGAAATTTCAAGGTGGTGGAGCGCCGATTTTATCTATCCCATCTCCGACTCCAAATGGGTAAGTTCGTTACATGTGGTACCTAAGAAGACGGGTATCACTACAGTTGTCAACGAGTCTGGAGAGGAGATCGCTACCAGAGTACCAACTTCTTGGAGGGTCTGTGTGGACTACAGACGATTAAATGAGGCCACCAAGAAGGATCACTTCCCGCTACCATTCATTGATCAGATTATCGAGCGGCTAGCCGGGAAGAGTCATTATTGTTTTCTTGATGGGTACTCTGGATAAAATCAAGTGGCCATTGCGCCCGAAGACCAGGAGAAAACGACATTCACCTGTCCGTTTGGGACTTATGCTTTCAGACGGATGCCCTTTGGTCTATGTAACGCTCCGACGACATTCCAAAGGTGCATGTTGTCCATCTTCTCGGACATGGTGGGTGACTGTTTAGAGGTCTTCATGGATGACTTCTCGGTCTATGGCGACGGGTTCGACGCTTGTCTTGACTGCCTAGACTGTGTGCTCAAGCGTTGCATTGAGGTCAACCTTGTTTTATCCTGGGAGAAGAGTCATTTCATGATGACTCAAGGGACGGTCCTTGGCCATATCGTCTCCAACAGGGGCATGGAGGTTGATCCGGCTAAGGTGGATATCATCAGAAAACTCAATCCACCGTCCAACTTGTGTCAGTTACGGTCTTTTCTGGGGCATGTCGGTTTCTACCGACGGTTCATTCAGGACTTCAGTCGAATTGCCCGACCGCTCACTGACTTGCTGACAAAAGACACCGAGTTTATTGTCAATGATAAGTGTCTTGAATCTTTTGAAACTCTAAAAAATATGGTTGTTTCAGCTCCTGTCCTTCAGCCACCCGATTGGTCTCTCCCATTCGAGATCATGACGGATGCTTCAGATTTTGCCGTTGGGGCTGTGCTTGGACATAGGAGGGATGGATTGCCGTTTGCCATTCACTACGCCAACCGGACTTTGGATGCCGCGCAGCGGAATTACACTGTGACTGAGAAAGAGATGCTGGCCGTAGTCTTTGCTCTTGATAAGTATCGATCATATATTCTCAGATCTAGAGTAACCATTTACACTGATCATACTGCCATCCGGTACTTAATGGCCAAGAAGGATGCCAAAGCACGTCTCACCAGATGGATCCTTCTGCTCCAGGAATTTGATATTGAAATTAAGGATAAGCCTGGAGTCAAGAATGTGGTGGCAGATCATCTCTCCAGATTGGAGAATCTTGAGGAATCTGAGCCCAGTGCACCTATCACAGAGACATTTCCAGATGAGGCGATCTTGGCTGTCACCTTACTTCCATGGTATGCCGACATTGTGAATTATCTTGCTGCCAAGACGATCCCACAAGGTTGGCCCAGGCAGAAAACTCGAGACCTTCCTGGCGAAGGCCAAGTTTTACCATTGGGAGGATCCCGTCCTTTATCATGAAGGAGGGGACAGTATCTGGAGGAGGTGCATTCCTCAAGAAGAGCATCATAGCGTCCTCACATACTGCCACAAGCTTGAGGCAGGAGGACATCATTCTGGAAAACGGACAGCACAGAAGGTGCTTCAATCCGGTCTATGGTGGCCTACTCTCTTCAAGGATTTTGATGAGTTCGTGAAGAGATGTACTGACTGGCAGAAGATGGGAACCTGCGGACAGAGAGACATGATGCCCATGCAACCCATTCACTTCTGTGAGGTTTTTGATGCATGGGGGATTGATTTCATGGGTCCATTTCCTAAGAGTCAGGGATTCGAGCATATCATGCTCGCTGTGGATTATGTCAGCCGATGTGTTGAGGCCATCCCCGCCCGAGCCGCAGATGCTAAAACCGTTTGCAAATTTTTGAGGAAAAATATCATTTCACGGTTCAGGGTACCTAGAGTCTTGATTTCAGACGGGGGGTCTCATTTCATCAATGACAAAGTCAGGGCCCTTGCAGACGAGTTCGGCATTGACCATCGGGTTGCCACTCCTTATCACCCTCAGACTAATGGTCTTGCCGAAGTATCGAATCGGGAGATAAAGACTATCTTGCAGAAAGTTGTCCGCCCAGACCGAAAGGATTGGTCACAGCTTTTGGACTCGGTCTTATGGGCTTATCGGACTTCTTTCAAGAATCCATTGGGGACGTCTCCCTTTCGTCTCATCTATGGCAAGCCGTGCCACTTGCCAGTGGAAATCAAGCACAAATCTTTTTGGGTAGTCACTGAGTTGCTTTTGGATCCCGAGAGTATAGGAGACTAGAGAAGAGCAGAATTGGCAGCCCTGGAAGAATTAAGAGACACAGCCTTTTCTAACAGCCTACAGTACAAGGAAAAAGTAAAGACATGGCACAATTCGCATATCAGCCATAAACAGTTTGAGCCAGATCAGAGAGTATGGTTGTTTGATTCCAGGCTGAAATTATTCCCAGGGAAGTTGCAGAACAAGTGGAAAGGTCCATATGTGGTCAGGAAGGTACATGACAATGGCAGCATCGACATATCCGAACCGTCATCTTCCGCTACCTTCCGCGTCAATGGTCAACGCCTGAAACTATATCTTGATCATGATCCACCGACCATTGACGTTGCCCCCATTCTTCTGGTATGAGATGTGTCCTTTGACTCTCATCATCTGCATCTCATACATGGTGATCAATTCCATTATCCGCTGTACAGATCCATCTGTTCATATCACTCGGTCGTCTGTTGATTTATTTTCTTCTTTTCTTCTTTTCTTCTTTTCCTCTTCTATCTTCTTTATCTATCAAAAAGGTGCCGCCCTTGTAGACAGTTTTCCATACTTAGGACGTACTTTGTCCTAAGTATAGGGGGGTTGGCACCCCGAGTTTCTTTCATTTTCATTTCGATCCTCTCCATTGTCTCCTCTTCTTGTCTATACTTAGGGATATCTTACCCTAAGTATAGGGGGAGACAATCTGAGTACGATCTATTCATTCCCACCCTTGACCCTCCCTGCGTTGTGTACAGTCTGCTATACTTAGGATTATTTGATCCTAAGTATAGGGGGGACGGTCAACTTCTCATTCATTGATTCATTCATTTATTTCTTCATTCTTTAGACTTGCCTATACTTAGTACGAGTTATGTCTTCTCTTTTCTCTCCGATCTATGAGGACATAGCTCAAGCCAAGTATAGGGAGGTCGTATATACTACGTATATACTTTAGCCATAACTCGGACTTTCGTATTTTCCTAATAAATATGGCTAATAATTCTTTAAAATTCATTAAAAATCTTTAATAAAAATATGTGATTATTCCTCAAATTCTTTTTGTATTTACTGATTAATAAATCATGTGAAAATGTTTTTTTTGCAAAATGTTTGAAAAATAGTTTGAAATTCTTTGTGAACATCTATTGAAAACTATTTTGAAAATATTTTGTTACATGTTTTCAACCTGTGTAAAATGTGTGGATTGTAAAATTTCTTTTCTTTGTGTGAAATAAAATGTTTGAAAAATGATTTGCAAATGGTTTGAAAAATGGTTGCAAATTTTTTTTTGAAAAATCTATCTATACTGTTTTGAAAACCTTTGCAAAATGATTTTCAAATGTGTGTACATGTTTGTAAAGATGTTTGTAAAAACTATTTTGGACTATAGTTTTCAAAAATTGTGTGAAAAGCTCGTGTCAAATAAGTTTGAGGAATACATACATCACACCAAAATCCACTACCTATATATATGTATAAAATTGATCACTTACCCTTGTAAATCCTTAAAATCCACTTCTTGTATATATAAGAAGCACTCCCGTGTACATATTTTAACCTATTTTTCAGCCAAAATCTTTTTGTTTTCAAAAAGCCCAAAAACATTTGCAAAGTTAAAATCCAAAAACATTTGCAAAATCTTTTTGAAAAAGACAAAAAATGCATATGCATCATCATCATCCTTTCAAAAATCCATAAAAAGTTCAAAATCCTTGAAAATTGCATCACAAAAATATTTGTTGCATGGCATTTGCATGGCATTCGCATTTTTCGGATTGAGTTTAATAGTTGAACAAGTCTAAGTAAAATCCGGAGATTGGAGCTTGATTGGACCTTAAAATCTACCTAATAACAGGAACCTTATAGGAATTGGGTTTGAGGTACTTCAAGTCTAGTTGACTTAATTCTTTGAGGATCACGAGACTTGGTTCAATGGATTCTTGACTGCCTAAGTAGAGTATTTCGGAGCACACGCACGATTCTTGTTGACAATGACCTAACTTGGACACCTGCACCTTTCACATGGCTCAACTCAGTTGGAGTGGTGAGGGGATTGGATTTGCCGGTATGAGACGCACACGAAAAACACTTGTCCTCCTCTAGGGAGGGAAGTGCACCCCAACCCGTCCAGTGATTAGGAAGTCTAAAGACAGGAGGCTGTGGGTTGCGATAAAGCTTCAAAAGAGGGATAGTCTACTGGCTCAAGAGGAAAAACTCCTTATGTAAATGCTGTTGTATATAGTATTCAAAAAAAAAGAAAGTTCAGGCATGTACAAAAATAAAAAGCATGCAAGTATGTACAAAGTCAATAAGTAAGCTTGAGTTCCAAAGTCATATCATGTGAGCCTGCAGCAGGATGACTTGACTACACTGGTCTTGCATCCCAGGATAGGTAGCTACACTGGCTACCGTCCATTCTTCTCTTCACCCCCTCCTCTTGAGCCGGTTGCCACTTGAACTTAGAAGGGAATACCCCTCTCCTCGAGGATGGAGTTATTGGATTGGGGAATCATTGGGTTGTCGTACTGGAGAAGTCAGTTTCTTTATCATTCTAGTTGGGGAGAGCCACCATCACTTACACTGTGCAAGTCAGATTCATAGTCGTAAGAGTTTGCGTATGAGTTGAAGTATTTCTGACCTGGCTATTGAGGAGACTTGGACAGAGTTTTGGGATTCTCAAGGACTGTTGAATTTCAAACACGGTTCTCACTAAGGTTCCGCCCGCATAAAATTCCAAAGGTCTGACTTAAGCTCCAAACTTTGATTTTGCAAAGACAAGTTTGATAATCAAATAAGATCCAAGTTCTTCTTTTTATTTTCTTTCTTTTCTTTTTGCACTTATTGCATAAGTGTTTGCTAGGGACTAGCAAAGGTAAAGTATAGGGGGATGATGAATCCACATTTCATCATCTTTATTCTACCATTTTGGCACTAAAAACCCTAGCAAATGCCTGAAAATAGCACTAAAATCATCATCTTAACATCCATGCATGTGCATCACAATAGTGTATAAAATACTGTAATTAAGGCCAAAATTATAGAATAAATAAAGAAAAGAAAAAGAATAAAATATTGTAAATATTTTATGACTCAAAACCCCTGAGACCTAGGCATCTTGAAGAATAGGTCGACAAGGAATAAAGTAGGGGGAGATAAGGTCAGAAGTACAGTGTAGATACCTATAGTTTCTATTCATTCTTTATTTATTTTGGGACCTATTTTTGGTTCCACTTTTTATACATCAAATAAAGAAACTTTGTACATGAAAGTAATAGCTAATTTTATAAATAAAAATACAAAATTGATTTCACTGAAAAATAAGGTCCAGATAAAAAGTTATGGTCTGAATAAGAATCCAGAATCCCAACTTCCCAGACCCGTATCTCACAACTGACGACTCTAAATGCAGCATACTCACCTTTAATTGTATATAGAATAAAATAATCTATCCAATGGCGGTGGTTTCGCATTTGGCAGAGCTACGGTTTGAAAGTTGAGTTTTGGACCCTCAGTGTATACTTGTACAGATTAAAATATTCAATTTATTCTTTATTCATTATTTTTGTATTTTTATATTTTTATAATCTTGTAAATATTACTTATAATAATTATGTACATTAAAATTGGAATAAAAACGTAACTAAAAATAAAAATAAAATACTTGTATACACAATACATAGGTAAAATACATACACATATACCTATACAATATATTACTTTATTTTATTAATTATACAAAGAACATCAATAAATTAAAATAAAAATATAATTGTGTGTATAAAAGTATGTTATAATTATATAAATTAATAAACATAATTAATAAAAATAAAATACACAAAACAAAAATAAAAATGCTAAAATACATAGGTAATATACCTATAAAGGGGTATAAAAGCAACTTGTAAAAATATAACTCATAAAAATAATAAAAAATCGGAATAAAATACTATATAAAATAATAAACATTTTTTATTAAATAACCTAAAATTAATTAAATCATTTACTATTTTTAATTTAATTTACAATATATTTATTTAACTTTTGTCTTTTTGCGGATGACGTGGCCCAATCAGGCCACGCCATCCGTTGACCGGGGGTCAACTCCTTGACCCCAGGCCTTTGTCTGCTGGGCTATCGCGGGCACCCTTTTTCTTGGATTTTTCACGGGCGATTCTTTCATCGTTTGGGCACGCACCCTTCTGCAATGTTGCTCCCCCATGATCCAGCTATCACGCCTATTGATTATCTCGAACCGAGAGCGTTCGATTCGCCTGTTCTTCCTCGATCAAGGGGCCGTGTTCGTCAACCCCTTAAAACCAGCCCTTGACTTGATTTGAAAGTTGGACCCCATTTTTGACCTAGACCCTCCATCCCTCTGAACGATTGACGAGCGGGTGGTGACAGCACCTTGCTTGCTTCGTCAGACACGAGCTGGGCAAGGTCCGGGCGCCCCTCCTACCTCCGGTGGCTTCCCCGTCGAGGTACCCCCCTCCCTCGCCCAACCTGGGCTTGAGGCAGTATAATACCCTTAGTTTTAATTTCGTTTTGCATTAGTGTAGTCTAAGCTTCATTCCCATCTTCGCATCCACCTAATTCGCACATCGATTCGCCAATTCGGTCGGCGCCGGAGGCATCTCCGGCCACCGCCGTCTCCGAGTCAACTCTCATCGTTTTCCATCATTTTTCCACCTGGAGGTGCTCGGCATTTTGCCCGAGCCCTCCCTAATATTTTTTGCAGGTCGCTGAAGGGAGAAGACCCCATCTGGGGGGTCGATTTTGAGGAACCGTGGTTCCTGGAACCCACTGCAGTTCTTGAGCTCGCTGTCGAGCATCGGCGCTACTCGCCCCTTTTTGGCTCAGCTGGCGGATTGAGGAAACTTCCAGGAGTCGAAAGAGGACTCCAGCGACGAGAACGGAGGGCGGACCACTGCCAGATCGTCTATCGAAGTCCATCTCCGGCCGTGTTCTTCCCTGTTCTTGCAGGGAGGTCCACGGCCGTTGGATCGGGCTTCCATCCCAGAAGCTCCACCAACCGTCGGATCCAGAGAGGCCAGGACCGTCCACTCCATTCAGATCTTCTAATCCTGACCGCCCGTGCGAAGGGGTATCGCGAGCTGAGGGCGCGACATGGGTTAAGTGGCCAGATCCGAACCGTCGACGCCCGCCGATTGATTGGGTATTTTGCAAAACCAACCTGTCAAGTTTTGTATTTAGTAAAACGTACCGAAACATTCATCTGCCGTTCAGACTTTTTGTAACTTTTGCATATCAATACCTCGTGTTTTTCGTTAATCGCTTATCCGTCCTCCCCAGGCGCGTGTGCTTAGCACGCGCGCCTTGGGTGTTTTGCAGGTTACCCCCCTGGGATTTTTGTTTTTAACATTTAATACTTAAACATTCTGTTGCAGTTCAAAACTTTCTGGCCATTTTACATTTTAACCCCAGACTGTTGGAATATTACATTCACACCCCTGATTGGGGCGCGTGTCTAGGCGCGTGACCTTGGGCATTTTGCCAGAACACCCCTTGCGGGTTTTATAATTTGTTGTTGGCCCAGAAATTATTCAATGCAGTAGTAATTCTGTGTAAAAATTGCAGAAGTGCCCTGGAACTTTTAGCTATTCGCATTTAGGCCCCTGCCAGCCTTAATTATTTTTGCTTGCTTGATATAATTAATTAGGGCCTCCTTTTAAGTACAAAAATTCCACAAAAATAGGGTTTAGTTCCTGGATACGTGCACTTTGACGCTATCACTTCAGTTTTTGATTTTATTTTATTTTCATATTTATTAAAAATCAAAAACAGCCTTTTTGTGTACTGTCTAGCTTAGAAAATGCAAACAAAAAAATTAAAACACTTCTAAAAATCCCAAAAAAATTACCTAGTGTTTATTATATCCTATTTTAGTGTCAGTCCAAAAATCATTAAAAATCTCAAAGGAAAAACACTAAAAATTTAAAAATACTCAAAAACTTCAAAAAATATATAAAATCAAGGAAAACTCTAAAAAATACAAACTCAGGTTCTGTTTGTTCCTCATTTTATACTTTTTCTTTGAAAATTAGTGTGAACAATTTTGGTTGCTGTTTGCTAATTTTAATTCCCATTTTATTCACAGCCAGCACTATTTGCACTGTTTTGACTTATTTCAGTAATTAAAAATACCAAAAACACCTTGAAAAATCCCCAAAAATCACAAAAATAGTAAAAAATCCTAAAAATATCAAAAACACTTTATTTCTGAATTTTTGGTTATTTTTACTCATTTCTATAAATATTTCATCTTGCCTTTCATTACATTGTCTTTATTTTCCAATATTGAAAATTAAAAAATATATATATAAAATATAAAATCAGAAAAATCAGAAAATTAAAAATCAAAATATAAAATTAAAAATCAAATAAAAAAATAAAAATTAAAAACCCACAAAAATTTCCTTTGCTTGTTTGCTTAGTGTAGACACTTCACACACACTCACTTGTGCATTAATTTTGAATTACCCTGTTTGCTCCCTGTGTTCGAACTCTCTGCATACTTGCCCTTTACATCATTTGTGCAGAGTTAAAAATAAATTTTAACTCCACATTAGTTCTAATTTATTGATCTTTAGTGTGGGTTAATTGTTGATTAACTTCAGATTTGGTGTGGTCAAACACCGACTGTTGACTCGCCTTGTGAGTCGATACAACCGCATCGATTTCTGAGATTATCAGGCACCACCGGCTGGCATCCTACCACTCCTAAGTGTCATAAAATCAGCATCAAATGTATAGGAAGAAATATCACCCAAGGAGTCACTGGGAGTGGTGGTATCTATGAAATGTACCTGCTTAGACTTCCCCTTCAGATTGTTCGGATTGGGTTCGATCTGAGCGGGTATGGCAGCCTTGCCCTTTATGATGTCCCCCATCTCCTACCGGAACTCGTCCATCTCTTACCTGAATGATGCTTGCTGGTCTAAGAGTTGGCATGCGAGATCATCAAGGGTTGGGTTCTCATAGACAGGTCCATGAGAACCGAACGTGTTGCCTTGCTAGAAATGAGGCTGACTCTACTAGTACTGGTGTGGAGGAGGCTGAGTGTACTATTGAGGCTGTTGTTGCCTCCGCTGTTGTCCCTGATGGTAGGGACGAGGACCCTGCTGAAAGTGCTGCTGTGGCTGGGAGTACTAGGGTTGCTGTTGGTGGTGGTGGTTGATCTGTCCACCCTGAGCTGGAGGCTGCTGCTGGGACGAGGTGCCTCCGGTAGACCACCTGAATTCGGGATGATCACGACGGATCCCGGGCTGCTGCCAGTCATAACAAATCCCGTTGACTTCCATCAACGGCTCATGCTCGTAAAGGGAAGGGGGAAGAACTGCCATGGGCTGATCAGGATGATACACCACCATCTAAATATCCTGAGACGATGGTGGCTGAGTATAATGTTGTAACGGCTGAACCGGCTCTGCCTAAATATGGTGGACCTGGCGGTACTGGGCAGATGGCTGGGAAGAGCTGCTGCTGCTGCTGTGATCAACCCGTGACCTGGGACGGGGTTGAGAAGCTGTTTATGCCTCCTGAAGACACATGATCTGGGTCTTCAGGTCACTGATAGTCTGTGCCAACTGGTCTATCTGTGTTATGTCATGGCACTGCTTCTTCTCTATGATCTCTATGTGGTCCAACTTCTCACTAATAATCCCCATGTCAACTGCTGATGACTCTGCCTTTGTTGCTGCTGACGAAGTATATGGACTTGCATCAACCCGTGCTATCCTCTGATAGGACATGACCTGTGGAAGGGGCTTCCCTTGTGTGTAGACACGGTGCTGGGACATCACCATGAAGTTCTCTGGCATCTCCTCATAGATGGCCCAGACCTGGTCCTCATCCTCAGAGAAATAGGACCCCCACATGAGGTATTAACAAGCCCCTGTAGCTTCAGTGTCAGCCCACAAAAGAAACTCTAAACTAGATTGGGTTTGGATATCTCATGGTGTGGACACTTGTCGATGAGCTCTCTAATGCGATCCCATGCCTCATGAAACTGCTCATTGGGGATCATCGTGAAATTGTTGATCAGTGCTCTATGCATTGGTCCGACCGAGTGGATAGTACTTGTTCAAGTACTCGGTCCGGAGCTGCTCCCAAGTAGTAACATATCTCCCCAAATGCTTCAGCCAGTAGGCTGATTTGTCGACCAGGGAGAAAGGGAATGCTATCATCTTGATGGTGTCCTCGTCCACGAATCTGTCGTGGATTGTACTGCAGATCATCTCAAATTCTTACAGGTGTAGATGCGGCTCCTCGATGGATATCCCATGGAACTTGGGCAGTAACTGAATTATTTGGGGGCCAAGTTTGAAGTCACCCAGGATCTCAGGGAGCTGAATCCATCGATGAGTGAGTTGCACCGAGATTGTGCAACTGCCTCATTGGTCGTGACTGTCTAACTGGCTCTGGTTGATGGTTGTCTAACTGGCTCTGGTTGATCATCTGGGTGTCCATATGCTCCTCCTCCAGCTGCTAGTATCTCTCCACCGGTTGGTCGCTGTGGCTCTCCTCTGTCGGCTCGCATCTGCGCTAACTCTCTACGCACCTCTGCCACAAATGCTCCATGATCTCTACTCTGTCTCTGCATCGTCTCCATGGAGGCTAGGAGTGTACTGTTGATGGCTCCCTGATCAAGAACATAAGTAGAATCCTGGGGCTGCTCATCGGTGCGTTCGTCGCTGCTGGCCAATTCGTGGGTCTCTACAAAGGCAAAAAAACCTAACTTGGGTGTTGTCAAATAAACATAAATCTGTGTTGGCTTTTGCTCGGGCACCTCGAGGGGGAATAGGGTGGTAGCGAACTTAGATTCGAAGAGCGGGTCTGGGCTCTCTGAAACTGCCCTAGACGAGTGGAAAGGAGTGCTCGAGAGCGGTGCTGTCAAAGGCAGCCTAAGGGACCTCCTTCCCATCATCATGATGAAGGAATGAATGCGGATGAGATCTGTAATGCAAATAAGATTAGAAGTAAAACCCTCAATTCACCTACTCAACACGAGCTGATGACCGTAAAGGTTCGATCGTTAATCTTGTCAATTTTATTTTTGGTGATCAATCAACCTATAAGAGCGATTAAGCGAGCTGGTAGGAACCTGATACTCCCAAGAGACGGACAAATCCCATAGTTAGATCTTTACCAGCCAGTATGGATTGCGGACCGTTTACCGGCTACCCAATCCATCCAATCTGCTTAGGAAGTCCCGGAAAGCTTACCGACTACCCAGAGAAATCCTCACTGGAGAACGACTAACCACAAGACCAGTAGTCTGAAGGAAGTTCAGGTATGGCTCTATATTAGGGTGCGGGTCACTCTCTCGCTACATAAAAACCAACCAATGAGCTTGTGACTCTCCCCAAAACAAATAAATTTAAATGAGGTGAATTTTAAGGTCAAGTTTGCATTAGCAGTCCTAATTTTATGGTATTCTCTTTTTAGGTATTTTTCAAATAAAAGTAATGCCTAACAAATTTTTCGATCTCCTGGGTTATTTTAAGTCCAAAAACAGCGAGGGTGACTCGAAAATGCCTATGCGCGATAAAACACTATGATGCATGCAAAGATAGAGATGTGTACCTGTCACCAACACTCTACATGCAGGGTAATCCATGCATAAATTAAAGGACCAGAAGTAAACTAATTATATGATGCATGAAGAAATCGGCCTTAGACGAGCAATTTCTAATGATCGTGAAGATCAATGGCTAACTGATCTGAGAGAGAGGTATGAGTACGGTCTCGGATGTTGATTGGTGTCCGCCACAACGGATCATGCACGTGTTGTATACGACCTCTAGCAGTATGTGGACTCTCAATCGATCAAGTTAGATTTTTATTATTTATTTTTAGCTAGGTCCAATTACGATCTATAGGGGTAGACAAGCAATTAGGGATTGGGCCATAGTTAATTACGTCACAATCAATAAAAAATCCTAAGTCTAGAGGCCAAAACTCTGAGAATCAAATAGAAAGAAAAATGCAATCAAAACAAAACCACGAAAAACTCGGTGAGGTCCCCCAAGCACACTGGTGCTCGACGAAACAGACCCCGAAATGAGTCAAGTGTCCAAGAAGAGTCCAAGGAGTCCAAAATTACTACAATAATGATAAGTCTACTAAAAAAAATAAACTAACTACTTTAAATGCTATAATTAATTCCTGCTCCTTCTCTGCTCCTCCTCAGATGCGGGTACTCCAACAGAAAGCCGTAGCGTCCTCGGGCAGTTCCTCGCAGAAAAAGTGAAATAGAGAGAGTATAAGAAAATAGTTATATCAAATAGAAATAAAAATAGGCAAAATATGAAAAATGACTACTAAGCCGTGCTCCCCGGCAACGGCACCATTCTAATGAGCGACCTACTGACTAGGGTTAGGAAATCAAATAATCAAAGGGTTGTTGCGACCCCAATCAATAGGCAATCTCAACAAGAAGAAAGAAAGAACCACTAAATACAAAAGATAGATAAAACAATCAAAGCATGCAAAAATGTTAGCGGTCTTCGCTATTATTTTTACATGGTATAACAACCAGGGTTGAACATAAGGAGCATGAATAAACCTATGAGGTAGTCACAATTCAGAAATAAAAAGCATATTTTTAATGGTTTTTAATTTTGCAATTTTTTACTTTTAAAATTAAAAGACAAAATCAGGCGAAAAGAAAACGAGGCACACAATCAAGCCTTTTGAATATTTATTTAAGACTAAAAATGCTAAAAAAATCAAGATAAAATATTTTTGGATTTTTAATATTTTAAAAAGTTTTTGGTAATTTTATGGTAATTTTCTGATGTTGTTGTGATTTTATAAAAATCAAACAAGTGCTAAAAATATAATCAATGCACAACTAGGACAATATTGTAAGTTAAAAATAGTTCAAATGCCCTAAAATCCTGGAGAACAATTTTACGAGAAAATATATACAAAATGCTACAAATAAGAACTAGAATTTTATTTTTTTTTTAATTTTTATAATTTTATATGATTTTTATAAGTTTTTTGATCTTTTGTGATTTTTAAGGTTTTAATAATGAGTTTTAAACAAATTTGGTATTAAAAACAAAGCACACAAAAACACATAAGCCAAAATTTTTGCAGAATTTTTAAGATATTTTTGAATTTTTATGTATTTTCCAAAACAGATGGTACATTTTTCAGGGTTTTTGATTTTTAGAAAATATGAAACGACATTAATACACAAAAAATACCATAAATATTACGTGTTAGCAAAAGATAACAGTAATTTTTATATATTTTTTGGGGTCAATTTGGTATTTATTTAATTGAAAAAGAGCCAGGGACCTACTTACAATTAAAATAAAACTTCAAACCAATCAATAACACTTGTGAAAAGCCTAGGGTCGAAGTTGGAACATGTCCAGAGAAAATATACACATGCTCAATAAACCACGCACATCGGTATAAATGCAAATATCATAAAGTCTTCATATAAATTATAACGGATACAATGCACGTGGCACGAAATGCAAATATCCCATAAAACACATGGGACGACACGCGAGTTATACAAACTGGACTAAAATGCAAATATATAAAACTACGAGGTCCAAACCGCAAAATATCTTAACTACAACTTTATTTTACTGGACAAAAAACTAAATACAAAATCAATGGGGGTGAAAGGGAAATTTACCCTTGCATGGCACGTGCAGAACACGTGGCGAGCTCTGGAGGCGACGCTGGCATACGATCCTGATCACTGATAGGCCCAGATTTGATGATCCAGAGAATGTCCGCTACGTGCGGTCAGATATGTCAGATGGCTCAGATGATGTCTGGAGCGAATAGGTCCATCTGATGATCGGGGAATGGTCTAGAAGAACACCTCCATGCCGAGCTTCGATCGAGCAGAGGAAGAGATCCACCATCCTGATTGAAGAGCGAGGAGGTCCAGTAGCTTCGTGGAAGTGCGTCGCGTCGGGTTGAGGGGTCTGATGGTGGTGGTAACATGTGGATGGTCATGGCGATGGCTGGCCACCTGGAGGTGCTCTGCCTGAGCAATTGGAGGCTCGAGAGGGGTTCCTTGTGCGTGATAAGACCTGCAAAAGGTCGCTCGACTCGAGGGTGTTGCTCCGGTTGGGATTATTGCATATAAAGAGGGCATAAACGATAGGGAATGGAGCTCGACTCCTGATGACTGTGAAGGAGGGGAATCTCAACCTTAATCTCAACCTGGGGGTCAAGTATAAGGGTGATCATATTGTGCAAGAAGGTGGCTGATGAAGTAGGGTATCGATCGGAACGGATGGAGATGGATGACGAGGCTCCGACAAACTGGTCGGAGACGGTGGACGTGCGACAGAGGACAATGGAAAGATTGAATTGAATTGGGAAATGGAAGCAATACTTGAAGGTTCGAGAGTGTTCCTACGCTTCAGGAGAGGATGGTAGTTGGGGTCGTGGCCTCAACCGTGTTGCGGCTAGTAGGGAGGCTGAACGCGGCGGAGAGCTCCAGCCACGTAGGGGAGTTGCGGCTGCAGGCCACCAAACTTCGATCCAAGAGCACTCTCAGGCTGTTGTCGCTCTGCTGAAGGTACCTAGTGATGAAAGAAGGGGTGAGGCATGAGCTTCGATGCTAGGAGGGGGAAGAAGATGATTTATAGGTCGCCTAGGGGTCCATAAAGATTTGCAAGTAGCACAGAACCCTAGAGCATCTTGGATCAACCAAAGGACCTGTGAGGATGACGGATATACGAGGCGTGTTGGGTCCGAATTTCGAGGCAAAAGGATCACGGAGTCAGGCTAGAAAATATTGAGAAGGAGCTCCGGCGAACAGTATCCGGGTCTGACCCGGGAAGGAAGGATCGTTGATCGGGGGTCAACAAACGGTCTAGACCAATTAGAAAATTAGGATTTGCATAATATTTACAAATTCAATAAAAAACAGTGAATGATTTTGAATTAAAAAGTGTAAAAAATAAAAAAAAGTTTATTATTTTTCTGTGGTTTTTAATTATTTTTATGAAAAATAATTAGTGTATATACAACATATAGTATTATGTACAGGTATAATATACTTATGTATTATGCATAAGTATTTTTATTTTGTTATTTTTATACAAAATACCCCAATTTTATATTTTATTTATTTACAACATGTTTTAGGAATACAAAATATTTTTATTTTATTTTTATAAATTATTTAAAGGTATATAATAAATAGTGAATAGTATGTGCACATGTATTTTGTACAATAATTGGAAGATTCTATTTTTATTTTTTATTTACTTTTTCTGATTTTTATTTTGTTTTTATATTATTTCTAGAAATATATACAATGAGGTAAAAATATGAATATACTTTTATTTTGTTAAAAATAATCATGTACAATTATATGTAGTATGTACTATACAAAGTCGACCCTATCTCTCTCAAATTATTTTATTTTGCGATCGGGTCAAGGCTTGACCTTCTCTAGGGGTTAGGGTCACTCTGTATTTATTATAAATATTTCCTTCCTTTTTCTTTTCCTTTATTCTTTTTTTTGCACAAAAACATGCTAATTATGCAATACTAACAAATGCGTGTTGAATGCTAAGTTATTGCATTTACATGTATCTACATGATGTTTTGCCAAGATAAATAGCTAAAATAAAAGAATAAAGAGTGAGAATGAGGGATTCATCATTTACCTATTATTACACTTGTTAAAATTAACATGTAATAAACAATTTGATAAAAATGAAAAATCACCAAAAATAGTACATAAAACAATAAATAACTTTCATATTTTGAGATTTATTTAGTAAAACCATTTTCTATTTTCTATTTTATTTCTTTTTGTTTTTAGTCTTGTTTCATCCTCCTGCGTCTTACGTGGACCAATGATGGGGCAACATAAGTTGACCTGGATCAACTGACCCGCCCTCTCTTGGACTGGTCCGAACATTGTACTTGCCTCTTTTCGCCAAATTTTGGGGCTCGAATCAAGCCCCATCTCTGCTCGATTCCTTTGTGAAAAACCTTCGAAGTATCACCAACCTTCATGTGGATCAAAGATCGACCCAAGTTCACCTTTGATTTACGTGAAAACCCTAATCGAAGGCCCTCTCTTGAGCAGTTTGTATATAAAACTTCTCCTCTACTATTTTTGAAAATTAATCCCTTTTAGCCGACCATTTCCCCAAGAATCCTTCGCCTGAGCGTGCTCTTCGTGATAAGAAGTGGAGCTCATTGATTCACAACACGGAGAAGGATGGTAGAGGAGGTTCAACTTCCGACTCTTCGAGGTCCAGTGAGCCATTTACTTCTCGTTCTTTTAATTCCTAGGAGTAACCGTAGCTTATGTTCGCATTTTCTTTCGTTTAATTCTATCTATATTAGCTTAAAATCCAAAATCAAAGTTCACCGGAGCTCTAGGCTCTGGCATCTGTTCTGCCCACTTCCGACTGTTGACCTACCATTTGACTACCCTCACATCTTGCCCTCTTCATCCTCTATCATCTCGACCCATCCTTCACCCCGGATCTTGCTCAGATATGGGAATCCTTCCTCCGCCACCCATTAGAGGCCTCCTCCAGCCGCTGGAGACCTCTGCCCGCACCATCCATCACCCATTTTTTCTAACTCTAGGGTCGAAGAGCTCTTCCCTCGAGCCGGGAAGCTTTTGGTGCAGATCCGCAAACACAAGGACTCCATCAGGGGGTTGAATCATTCGGAAATAGCAACTCTTGGAGATGGAGCCTTCTCCGACCCTTCAGACCTCCATCGACGAGGGTTAGAACTTTTTGAGCCATCTACCAGCTACATAATCGATCCATGAAGGTGAAGAGCCTCTCAACAGCAAGGAATCATGTCTGAGCTGCGCAGGAAGCACCATTGAAGCCCAACAATCCAGTGTTCTTGAGATGTTCTTCCCGAGTCGCTTTGAACCGTTGGATCAATCATGTGTGTCAGGTAGAGTAGTCACCGTTGGATGCGCATCATCGATGAAGTTAGATCAAGCATCGAGATCTAATCTCGACCGCTCTTCATCGAAGTGTCATCCCTCGTCCAGAACACGCCATGTGGATAAGTTGGCGCCCTGTAGTCGTTAAGTAGCGCACGTTAGAGGTACTTTGTGATTCTCACCTCCTGCCTTTTGTATTTATTATTCAATATTTAGATTTTTATTTGTAGTTGTAATAGTTTTGTAATATTTGCATATTGTACCCCAAACTTCTGTTATTCACAATTTAGTCCAGTGACATATCACCTCACGTGCCTACGCGCGTAAGGGATTGGGCATTTTACATGTGCCTCTCCAGGTTGTGTTTATTCTATTTGATCCTGAAACTTTGAATATCATTACAAAATATTTTAGATAATTTGCAGATTTGGTCCTATTGTTTCTGATATTTGCATTTATACTTTGCCAACCAGGTATTACAATTTTATTGTACAAAAAATTCATGTATGCCCTTGGATTTTTCT
Organism: Ottelia alismoides; assembly: GCA_037367405.1. NCBI lineage: Eukaryota > Viridiplantae > Streptophyta > Magnoliopsida > Alismatales > Hydrocharitaceae > Ottelia > Ottelia alismoides. Next base: position 145,872 of record JAZKJV010000553.1, read on the forward strand.
TTGATCTAAGACTTCTTAAAAATTACAAACAAGTCCCTGTATTCCTGATTTAATTTTGTACTTGTATTTTAATTATTAGAACTACTATATTCCATCTAAAAATTATAGAAAAATTATCTTAAGTGATTGGAATCATATGTATATTTTTTAGAAGGCAATTAAAATTTTTTTTCTATTTATAAAAATAAAAAACATTGCATTTTCTGAACAAGTATTTTTGTAAAATGTTATGAAAAAATCCTAAAAATGCAACACACAGAAAAACTCATAAAAATTCTATAAATTTGTAGAAAAATCACAAAAATATTATATAAGTTTTTGCATTTTCTTTATATTATATAGTATCTTGAAGGGATTTTATCACTTGTGCCCTCCGAGATCTCGCAATTTCAGTTATGCCCCTACCTTTTTGGTAATATCAGTTGTGCCCCTCACTTCTTGCTATTTTATCACTTGTTCCCCTCGGATTAGTGACTGTCCATCCACAGTGCAAACGGACGTTAACTTTGAGGACATAAGCGGTATTAATTTAAAAAAAGGGTTATATGGTCATTTTATACCCTCTTCCTCATCCTCTTCGGTCTTCTTCCTCCTCCACGGCTCCTCCCTCCTCCTCCTCGAGTTCTCGTGCAGCCTCCCCCGAGCCTCCGGCTCCGCCCACGTGCCTCGCCTCCATCTCCGTCCTCCTCCTCCTCCGCCCCCACACCTCCCCCCTCCGCCCCCCGCACTGCCCCTGCACCTTCCCTCCTCACCCAGCCCCAACCCCCCGCACCTCCCCCCTCCGCACCTCCCCTCCGCCCCCGCACTGCCCCCTGCACCTCCCCTCTGCACCTAGCCCCTAGGCCCCGTGCTCCCACGACCCCTGCGCCCCCTGCCCTGCCTCCCCCCATACCCCTGCACCCCCTGCCATGCCTCCCCACGCGCCCCCAGGCCTCGCGCCCCTGCCTCCCCCCGCGACCCCCTAGCCTCGCTGCCCCCGCGCCCCAAGGTCGTGCTCTAGTCCGCCGCCCCTAGGTCACCCCAGGACTTACTTCAGTATTTTTTAATTTGAGATAAATTTTTGATTAATTGATTCATGAAAATTTATCGAAAAATTCAATAAAATTCACCGTTTGATCCGTAATGAGTGATATATCCGTGAAAATGCAAAAATTTTAAAGTTCGATGGATGCATGAAGGTGTAATTAAGAGAGAGAAATTATGAAGAGAAAGGATGAAGGACAAATGGAGGAGGAAGAAGATGAAGAAGAAGTCTGGACAATAATACCCCTCTTAACTGCACCAAGGTTTGAAAAAACTATGGTTAAGTCAACTCATTGACGGTCAATCCGACGGAAGGGCACAAGTGATAACGGAGAAAGAAATGAGGGGCACAACTGGTATTACCAAAAAGATAGGGACATAACTGAAATTGCGAGATCTCGGAGGGGCACAAGTGATAAAATCCCTATCTTGAAAAATTGATTTTGTCTCTATCTAATTTGAAAGATATCTATTAAGCCCTTTTCAAGTTTCTGAATTTTATATTTTCTTTATTTTGTGTGTTACTTATTTAAAAATCCATAAAATATCTCAAAAAATAACTAAAAATACCAAAAAATAGATAAATATTTATAAAACCCAAAATATTTTATTTATGTGATTTTGAAGTTGATTGATATATTTTAAAAATCCAAACAACTTATTCCTATTTCTTATATATATAGTATATTCAATATTAGATATATATCTTAGTCCATATTTTATCTATAGACTAAAAAAATAAAAAAATTTGCAATATTAGAAAACGATATATAAAGTTAAAACCCACAAAAATATTTCAAAAATTAAAAAGAAAACAAAAAAAATCCCTAGGTAGCCTACTCATCATTTCTCTACCCCGTGCTCTCTTTGTGGTTCGAACCCTACTACTTGTATGCTATAGACATTTGTGTAGGGTATAATGAATTTTACTCACTTCTTTATATTGCGTAATCATTTGTGGGTTAATTATTGATTGTCTCATATTGTTGGAGTTCTCAGAGCTGAGAGCGTGCCGATACAACGATTACCAGATCCGACTTGTCGGACACCACATGCTCCTCCAAGACCGGACGATAGGTATCTCGAGCGATCCGTCTCATCAACGTGGTCGAGGACGAGGACATGGGAGAGGACTTGATGGTACAAGAGTTGGAGGAGGACAATGATGACATGGCCAAGCATCTGATCGTGATGATTTTCAGACTCCTTTTCAGGCCCATTGCATTCCCGGTAGCCTGTCCACACCAGCAACCTCGGTGAAGGAGAGGGATCCTACTGACATCAACCCTTCATGTTGCTCCCTGTTCCCGGCACTTCATATGGATACTGTTGAAGTTTACGTTATCGACGGACCTGGAATTTCAAAGATTGACCAAGCTAGCCAGATCTTGCCTGCAACTGCAAGAACCCGAGGAAAGGACGTCAAAGATTATATTCTTTCATAGAAGGAAGCATGTGTGATGTACTTGTCTTATATAGTTCTATGTATCACAATGTATATTCAATGAACAACTTCTTGTTATATTATGAGTCTATGTAGTTCTATGTATCCAAGCCGAATCACAAAGTAACAATTTTATTTACGAGTCTTTGCGCAATCAATTTTCTTGTGTGTTATTATCAATCCTCAAGATAGAAACTTCACAAAACATATGATGCGAATCGAAATCAGCTCATTGATACAAGATATATAAATATAAGAAAATTGATACCATCCCAATTGGAATTGGTGTAGCTCACTGGAAAGGGGAGCTGCCTGGTTAAACTGGAGCGGACAAAGCTGTGGGTCGAGGTCACGACTTCTTTCAAGTGGCGACTTTAACCCAAGGCTCTTTTGGCGGGAGTCGTGGCATCAACCCACGATTCCCCTAATAAAGTAGCAGTAAATTGAGGTTAGGACTTTCTTACCATACTTAACAAAATATATTTGTTTAGAGGTCACGTGAAATAACTTCATGAGAACCGTCCAAACTTCCAAACCAATTTTCCTCCACATTAGGTTAAAGTGCACAACGATACACGTCTAGTCTTGGGTATTACTATAACCTGTGGGTACTTGTCAACTCGTACATTCTTTACTTCCCTTCTCATACACGATATGGGCGGCCAACTTAATTGAGCTCCTCCTCCATTCCGCGATCCCTCTTTCTCCCGATCGAAACCCGGCCACTCTCCCCTCCCTCTCCGCTCGGTGCATCCCTCCAGCAACCGCTCACCAGCGCCTCCTTCCGCCCCTCCGTCCGGTAAGCCCTTTCCCCTCTCTTCCCCTGGACACTCCTCCGACCTCCACCTCGCCCCTTCTAATCACCGTAATACGCAACAAGTTCCCCATTCCACACACCCCACCGCGGGTGCTACCTTGTCCCACCACTCTCCCTGCGCACTCCCGCCGATCTGGGAGTTGGATTGGACGCCATCAAGTGGTCGAAGCTCAGGATCTTGATCTTTCTTATATGCCGGTAGAAGGAGCGTATTTGGTTGTCCTGTTTGCTGGTGATTGTAGATCCCGAGAGATATATGCATGGATTTTTCGGGAAAAAAGTGGTTTGGATTGGAGATTAATTTTCGAGGAGAATTTCGGAGGAATTTTTTGGACTTTTGGAATGAGCGGGAGGAGTTTGTTATTTTCAAAGGTCTGCAGACTTTTTTAGGCTAGTGGGAATCTCCGTAATCAATTAGCATGCTTTGCAGATTAATGATTATACTCAGGTTGGAAACTAGAATACCCGAATACGGTCTCCCGCGTTCTCTGATTATGATCACTGATGCCAACAAATTGGTTCATTTGACCTCTTTGGGACAGTACAGAGCTGTTGATCCTGCCTTTCATGACTACTGGTACATGTAATTATGCATGTGTATCCTTGGTTTTGGTATCTAACAATGGAATTAAGTGCTTCAAGCTATAGAAAAAAAGAGACTAAATTACGTAACATATAATAACTCAAATTACATGATACAAACTTCGTGGATTGCAATTATCTAACGACCTCCCTTAAGCTGGAGCATGCAATACCCAGCTTAGACAAATATAAGGAAAACACTCACTCACAAACAACTACACAACACTACATATAATATCAACTCAACGCATAAACTGTCGATTGTAGTCGAAGACGTTGCTTCTCATGCCATGCTGGTGAGGAGGAACTGGAGGGTGGAGTGTGAACTGGCTCGAACTGAAATGAGTCTCCCATCGGGAGAACTCTGGCCCACAACATGTCTTCTTCACTGAATACTGCTTCATCCCCCTGAAGGACCGAATAAGAAATGAATGTCGTGGGAATATCCGTGCATAGTAGAGTTCATAGTTACTGGAACTTGCTGTGCGAATATCCATGTGTATTGGAGTTCACGGTCACTGGACTTGTCGTGGGAATTTCCATGCGCACTAGAGTTCACGGTCTCATGCTGTGGAAATATCTATACACAAGGAGTTCGCAGTCCAATGGAGAATGGAGCAAAAACAATGAGTCTCCCATCGGAAGAACTCTAAATACTAGGTGATTCTACCATAGAGTGCCTCAAATATTGGTAGGGTCTTGAAACCACGATACAACACTCCCATTTTCTCTTATACTTGTCGGAAATAGAAGGATACTCGATTAAGTTGGGAGAACAAATGAACATGGGTAAACAAAACACCCCCCTTTTTAAAGTCATTCATTTTTAGTTCATCTCTTTTTTTTGAACTTTATTCTTCTTCTTGTTCTTTTTCAACCATTTTACTATGCTCTCTTTTTTTCCTCGCACAAATCATTCATTTTTTCCTTGCTCTGGTACCATGTAGAAATATGAAATGCGGAAGCGAATCAAAGAAAGAACAAAATATAAATGGGATTTTGATTTTACATGAAGCCCTGCTCCCTAAGGAGCGGGATGAAACCACGGGAAAACCACCTCAAAGGGCTAGCTATTCTATTATGTTTCTCAAATGTTACGATGGGTGTAGGGCTCCGTATATAGCCCAACCAAGACACAAAACTCCCACCATCACATTACGTGGGACTAAACTTGAGAGTCACCAAAGACATTCTTCAACAATTGCTATTATAGAGCAATATCCCTATCGGTAAAGCAACAAAATCATCTCCTTTTCCTGCTCTGCTAATATGTTGCCATTTCACTACAATCTCTGAATTTGTCACACACCCATCATTTGTGTTACATATGATAGTGAATCCAATGATTGCTTGAAGGGGACTACTTAGTTTAGTCAGTAATATGAATGGTATGGTCACCGTAGATTTTAGGTTTTAGTAGCAGTTGGAGCCTACCTATATATTGGTACTTTCGATGCGCTTTTGCTTGGGACTTTTCACAAGCATATCTTGAAGGGGTATGCCATGTACATGACACATTATTTCCTTCTGTGGAAGTATGGACTTCATGGTGGCATTTGTACATTCTTGTTGAATTCTTATGGGAATTTGTTACTATTAGTGATGCATTTTGTGTTTCTTTTTATTGGTGGCCAACTAGGGTCTCAGTTGGATCGCATGCATATAGCTAAATTTTCTGAATAGTATACAACAACAACAAGGCCTTTTCCCACAATTAAGTAGGGTCAGCTACATGGATTCTTCGCGTCCATTCAGATCTATCTTGGGTCAATCTCGGGATTATATCCAAAAACTAAGATCCCTTCGTGCAGTCTCTTTCCAACACTTCTTGGGCCGTCCTCGCCCTCTCTCAGCCAGCTCAAAATCCTAACACTCGTATCTCCTTACTGGTGCACCAGTTGACCTTCTTTACAAATGACCAAACCATCTTAAGCGGTTTTCTCGCATCTTATCCTCGATCGGAACAATTTTGGATGTCTCCTTTATTCTTATAAGAGGCACCATGATACTCCTCCAATCTTTACGCATTTTCTTGCTTCACCAAATAACATTGAATAGATTCGTAAGCCAAGTCAAACCACGCTCACCTAAAACTCTCCATACTTCTACAGGGATGTCATCCGATCCTACACCTTTCCCAGGTCTAACCTTCAAAGCCTCCTCTACTTCCCTTCTTTGTATTCATCTATAGCTTGCACGATTCAAGTCACTTTTACTACTAGCTAGATCACCCAAAGTGATCTCTCTATTTCCTTCCCCAATGAAAAGTTTATGGAAGTACTGCTCCCATCTAGTCTCTATATCCTTCTGAGTAACAACCGCGCGACCTTCCTCGTCCTTAATGCATCTGACTTGAGAAAGGTCTTTGGTCTTTCTTTCTCTTGTTTTGGCCAACCTGAATATATTCTTCTGGCCCTCCTTAGAGTCGAGATTTTTATACAAAATTTATAAGCTTTTGACTTAGCTTTGCTTACAGCCTTCTTTGCTTCCTTCTTCTCTATTTTGTAGTTTGTGACAATTTCCTTTGTTCTATCCTTAGACATAGCTTTAAAGCATGCTCTTTTATTTTTTAGCTTCTCTTGCACCCCTTCACTCCACCACCAAGCCTCCGTTAGACCTAGAGCTCCTCCCTTTGACTCGCCATCGCAAAACAGTCAGAGACAAATTTTCTGAATAGTATAGTCAAGTAATATGCAAAGTTGGTTTGTTTTGACTTGCTGTTGTGCGACACACATATTTACCACAAGATATGGGATACTTATGGATAGACTTGCTATTATGGTGGAAAGGTCGTTTTAGGACTTGAAAATGTTAGTTTTGGGTAAATTAGTTTTATACATCTTTGTGAAGCATCCACCTCTATGTTAATCACTCACTAGGTTACAAGATTTAACATAATTCATAAACTAGTATTACAATGCGCCTAACTATGTGCTCATAGGATATTTCGTTCGGTGCTAAAGAGGAAGGGAGAGCTTTGGTGCCTTTGATGGGCAAATGGTTTTATGATGAGTGGCTGTAGCTATCTTAGAAAATTATACATTATTTGTAATTATGGTAGTCATCCAATGATTTTTTAAACTATATATTTTAGATTCTCTCCATCTTTTTTACCTAGTATTATTTGTTTGATCTTTTACATAAAAGGTCACAGTTGGCAGCCTTTAAAGATTGCTGATCTGAATATCACGGGTGTTGACCAATTTTTATTATTTCATTGGATAATATTAAAAGCATTTTGAGATTGTTGATGTCTTCTAATTGAACTTGCACTTGTAGAATGGAACCTCAAGTTAATCAACAAGCTTTGCAGTCTGATCATGTCGCCGAAAATCAACACACAACTATCAGACAGGATGCTCCTTCTCAGGATACTCCAACAATACTATCTGCCTCTGGCTTGTCGTCTTGGGCTAGGAAACTTGTGATTTCTCATCCAACTGGTCAAGAGTCTACACAGCCTGGAAATACTGGAAAATCTACCTTTTCTCGTTTCACTAGTGGACTTAGCTTTAACCGTTCTCCAAGATCGTCTAAACCAGATGAGAGCACCAACGACAATGAGGCTTCTTCTCAATCCGGTGTTATAGGATCTTTTACAAAAGGTTTGATGGATTCTTCAAAAAATGCGGTCAAAGCTGTGCAAGTAAAAGCTCGTCACATTGTTTCTCAGAATAAAAGGAGATATCAGGTATTGCCGACTTCAATTTATCTATATTTTTAGACATACTAGTTTGTCCATCAAAGAATATAAAAATAATACATCTATACCATGCACCTAGTAACTTAATGCCAATTGATTTTAAGTTGGACACTTTGCCTTACACTAAAACCAGAGAAACAAATAAATCCAAGAAAGCAAAAGGAAACACATCTAAAATGTTTGACTCGATGCCTTAGATAATGCAATACTCTTCACAAACAATTATGATCAACTATGCCGAGGCTTGCCATTTTAGTTGCTCACTGATAAGACTCTAATTAGTTGAAGCTTTTTGCTTACATTATCTGGAGAAGAGGTATAGGAAATTGGCATGCCAAAGATGAGGCATTAATATAAGAACTTTCTACATATAACATCTTGTGTTGTAGGCGAGGAAGACTTTGTGACGAAGCTCTTACATTTGTCGATGAGCTTTCAAGAAAATTTTATGCAATTTGTCATGATGATGTTTATATTGAAACGTTCTTGGACAGATGAAAGACTCTGGTCCTAATTTATTGACGACTGGATACTTCTTTTGGTATTGGTTTAGTCCTTTTTGTTCTCTTTTTCTTGAATGAAGTAGTTGGAATGGCTTCAATCACTTCTTGCTCTACGAGAAATTAGATGAAGCATTATATATGCTGAATGGACTTAGTTTTTTTTTAGAAAAAATGGGATGAATATCCTTTAGAGATGCATCCAAAGAATATATTTATAAATAAATATATTTACAAACTCCAACTTTCGAGAAGAGCTCTAGCATGCTCAAGTACATTTCCGCATAAAATCTCTCCTCCTTAAAGATAACCCCATTTCTCCTCATCGACATGGCCCAAACAGTTGCGCAGACTCTAACTCTCCCCTCGATAGATCGTGTCCATTCAGAACAAATGGACATCCAAAAGGATTCAACGCAATCCCACCACACTCCTAGTATTCCTGCTTTCTCCCATGTCTTCTTGGACATGCGATATTTGAAGAAAAGATGCTCAATGTCCTCTGGTGCCACCCTACATCTCGAACACCTCTCCTCACTTCCAGAGAATATTCAAGCTCTTCTCACGCTAAGTCATTATACATCATCTTCTCGTCAACCAAAGAAAAATCTTAACCCTCGTAGGTATCTTCCCCAAATTCTTGCACAATCTCGATCAATATCATCCCGTATTAAGGTATCTGGACCGGAAATCATCTTATACGCCTTTTTCACCGAGAAAACCCTGTCACTCCAGCACCAAGCATCTTGATTCTCAGAGAACTCCACTCCTCCTGCCACTCTACCCGATAACGAAACAAACTCTTCCAATCTCTGAGTTGATAGCTCTGCCATGAATTTAAGCCCTCAAGCTCCATCTGACCACAAGTCTGCCAAACTTGCTTCCCTTCTCGTAGCCAAGGCAAAGAGTCTGGGATGTAACTCATAGAAAGCTCCATCTTTCGTCAAATCATCCCACCAAAATTTGAATGCCTTTCCATTTCTCAGCAAGGGATGCATCGAGGCCTCAATAACCGGAAGGACCGCGCAGGCGCCTCTCCACAGCGTAGTTGGCGACGGCACAACTCCCACATTAGCGTACAAGCCATAGAATACAGAATATATGGATCTCAAAAGACGTGAGGGTAGATCTGATCCTTTTCCCCAGATCCTCAATATCTATTTTGCCAACAACTTGTTCATGTCTTCATTTCTCAGCACACTCAAGCTCCCTTCTCTGACCAGCCTTGCCACCATCCCCCAATCTACCAATGCCATACCCTTCCCCTCCCCACTTGAGGCCCAAAAGAAATGCCTCATCACCCCTTCCAATCTTTTGCGAATTCCAACCTCTATCAGCCTAGTAGACATAAAGAAAACAAGAATCACTGTGAGGATGGCCTTTATCATAACCGGCCGCCATCCCCTTGATAAACATGTCGCATTCCATCCAGCCAACTTCTTCTCCAACTTCTCGATTACAGATAGCCACTCCCACTGCTTCAACCTTCCACTCACCAAAGGTAGTCCCAGGTAGTTAATCGGCAAACTTCGTCGCGTAGTACCCAATGAAGTTTCACATGACACGATCACCTTCGGTGAAAGGTTAAAGGGGACAAAAGCAGTTTTTGTCCCGTTTACCTTCAACCTCGACAACTTTCCAATCAAGTCCAGAACCTCAGTGATCGTTCTGCGTTCCTCGATTCCTCTTTTGATCAAGAAGATAGTATCATCGATATATAGAAGAATCGGTATCAAAAAGTCGCCCCTTGAATAGCCCTGAAAGAAATCCCTCGCTTCCACCAACCCCGTCATAACCGCCAATGCATCCACTGCAAGAATGAACAGAAGTGGGGCCAAGGCGCACCCATGTTTCACCCCTCTCCGAGGTTGGAAGAAGCCCTCTTTCGGTCTCCCGTTCACCAAGACCGAGCATGATGACATCGTGATGTACCTCTTCATGCAACCGATCCACACGTTCGGAAGTCCCCTTCTAGCCAAAGAAGACCAGATAAAACTCCATTTCATACAATCATAAGCTTTTGCAAAGTCCACTTTTCATAGGAAGCCTGATCCCCCCCTCCTTTTCCAGTCTGCCACAATTTCTGATGCCAGCACCACCCCGTTAAAAAGCTAACGTCCGGGAATAAACACCATCTGAGCAGGCAGGATAAGTTCATCAAGCACCGGTCTGAGTCGATTAGCCAACACCTTAGCTATGATAAGATGCATCGCATTGGAAAGCTCAATGGGCCTAAAGTCCTCCACTCGCTGTGCCACCTCTTTTTTGGATTAAGAATCTATCTAGTCTCTCAATCCCCTTGTTCTCCCCTTTGAGCTCAGCAATCCAATTCATGACATTCTATAAAAAAATCCAATTCATGACATCATCTTCCGAGCTCGAGTCTCTGAGGCGGTTGCTGTTGAGTTATGGGAAGGATGTCGCCATGAGGCGTCGAGCCGTCAGGGCAGAGGCAGAGGCTGGGATCAGCAGGTTAGACGAGCTTGATGATGATCGGGGTCTGTCGCCGGAGGAGAGGGCAGCTTGGCTAGAGACTGTGCTTCGGGAGGACAGAAAAGAGGAGGTTCATTGGCGGCAGAGGGCCAGGCAGAGGTGGCTGAGCTGAGGGAAGGGGATGCCAACACGCGGTTCTTTCATTTTGTGGCTTCCGGGAGGAGAAGGAGCTTCTTGCATGAGTTGGAGGTAGGGGGTCGAAGAGTTTCCGGCGATAGGGAGATTGGGTTCGCCTTGCGGGGTCACTTTGTGAGTGCCTCGAGGAGGGTGCCGGTGGAAGATGGCTGGGGTTGGTCGGGTCGGGGTGTGAGGCCCTTGAGTGGAGCACAGGCTGATTCCTTAGTGGCCGAATTCACGGAGGTTGAGGTGCGCAAGGCGGTTTGGGAGCTGAATCCGGACGGGGCTTCGGGGCCGGATGGCTTCTCCATTTCTTTCTACAGGGAGTTCTGGGATATGCTGAAGGGGGACATCTTGGAGGTTCTGACTGAATTCAGGGAGGGCAACTTGGGTTTTGAGAAAGTAAACAGGGCTTTGATTTTTTTGCTGTCGAAGAAAGATACCCTAGCGGGGGTGGGGGACTACAGGCTGATATCTATCTCCAATGGTATTTATCTTATTGTCGCCAAGGTGTTGGCAAGCAGACTTAGAGGGGTCCTTTCCTCTGTGGTTTTGTCGGCCCAATCCGCCTTCATTCCGGGTCGGTCTATGGCGGATGGAATCGTGACCGCTTCAGAGATTTGCCGTGAGTGGAAGAGATCTCAAAAAAAAGGGGTAGTTTGGAAGATTGACTACGCCAAGGCTTATGACTGTGTCAGTTGGAGATTCCTTTGGTTAGCTATGCAAAAAAGGGGTTTCCCGGAAGATTGGATTGCTTGGGTTAGGAGATGTGTCACCACTAGCTCATGCTCGGTGCTGGTTAATGGGAGGCCTGAGGGCAGTTGGATCCAGCCCCAGAGGGGGGTGCGTCAGGGCTGCCCACTTGCTCCCCTGCTTTTTGTGTTGGTTGCAGATTGTCTTGCGGTTTTGTTTGAGCGGGCAGTGGAAGAGAACTGGTGCGAGGGCTTTCGAATGGTGGACATCTCAGTCCCGCTGTTGCAATATGCGGATGACACGCTGGTATTCCTGGGAAGGACGGAGGAGCAGAACCGCAATGCAGCTGTGCTGGTGGATGTCTTTGGGTGCCTCTCCGGGTTGCAGATTAACAGGCAGAAGTCGGTCCTTGTTCCGATGGGTTTGAGTGGCGAGGAGAGCATCAGGCTGGCGGAGTGGGCAGGATGCCCTTTGGGGAGACTGCGATCACATACCTGGGTTTGCCTCTGGTTGAGGGGAGGCTGAGGAAGTCTGATTGGGATTGTGTGCTGCGCAGAATGGAGGAGCGGCTGGAAGGTTGGAAGGCAGTGACTCTGTCCAAGGGCGGGAAGCTTACATTGCTGAAGCACGTTCTTTCGGTCATCCCGACTTTTTTCTTTTCGACGATGTTAATGCTTGTTGGTGTTAGAAGGAGGATTGAGACCTTGATGAGATCCTTTTTCTGGTCTGATGGGAGACATGCAAAGAGGGGGTTGCACCTGGTGGCTTGGAAGGACCTGGCTGTTCCTGTTGCAGAGGGGGGACTTGGCGTTAGGGACGTGGAATCTATGAACAAAGCTCTGTTAGCCAAGTGGGTGGTGCGCATCTAGGGTTCGTCCGATTCGCCGGTCTTGCAGCTGTTGAGAAAGATGTATGGTGTTACTGGGGAGTTGGTGGCAGAGAGGAAGCGGCATGAATCTTCCTTGTGGAGTGGGATCCGTGCCGTGCTTCCGGTGCTTCGGCCGCTTCTTAGGCCGGTTTTGGGGGATGGGCTCCGTTTCCGATTTTGGTTGGATGACTGGACGGGGGATGGGGTCCTGGCCTCCCGCTTCTCTCGGTTGATGGCGTTGGCCGTTGATCGGGGTGCGCGGGTGGCAGAGGTAGTTGATGGCGGATCGTGGGCGCCGAGGTTCCTTGTCGACCTATCGGATCAGAGGTTGGAGGAGTTTTTGAGGATGTTGTCTGAGCTTCCCCTTGCCGGGGAGCTGTCGGGAACCCAGACCATTTTGTGTGGACTGGTGGTAGGTTCTCGGTGAAGGCGGCCTATCGGAAGGTTGCTGCGGCTTTGGTGGAGCGTGATGAAGACCTGTGTGCTGACGTGAAGGTGATTTGGGCAGCTAAGATTCCTACACGGGTTAAGGTTTTCCTTTGGTGTTTGAGGAGAGGCCGTATCTGTGACAAGGTGAGAAGAGGCAGACTACTGGGTGGGACGGATCTAAGGTGTGACAGATGCGAGGACGAGTTGGAGGATGTGGACCACATCTTCTTTGGTTGCAGGTCTTCCGTAGAGTTTTGGGGGTCATTGGGGCTCACGTGGGTCCGGGCTTCTGATGCTGATCAGTTTTGGCGGTCGGTTCGTCGGGTCGGCCATGGGTCTTCCGATGATGTCTCCAAGTCTTTTGCCGCGCTGTGGCTATTTGGCTGGGTAGGAATGATACAATCTTCAAGGGGCAGCGGTTTTACTCTGAAAATGTTGTAGCCCACTGTAACGCTTTGTACAATTTCTGGTTATCACACTGATGTACTCTTCTCTTTATTAATGAATGCTTTGGTGTGGTGACTCCCGCCTCGGGAGGGCTCCCCCGTGCTTTTTACTCAAAAAAAAATGACATCATCTTCCACCACATCCCAACATTCTTTGTAAAAGTATACATGCAGACCATTCGGGCCGAGGCATTTGCCAGTATTCAGATAAAAAACCACCGTACACACCTCCTCTCTACTGAACTCTGACGTAAGTATCTCTGCCTGCCCCTTCTGCAAAGAATGCACCCCCTTCCCCCCAATGAGCTCCGCAAAAAGTTGACTTCCTGCTGAATTCACGGAAATGGTTCACCCTCTCTAATTTTATAATTACCCCGAACTTGATCCTCCCCCACCACTGGTTCATGTATCATATTTCTTCTCTTTCGCCTGTTGGCCACCACATGAAAGAATCACATATTCACTTCTCCTTCTTTGACCCACTTCTGCCTCGATCTTTGCCGCCATTGAGTCTCTCTTCAAATCTTCACTTGCCACCACCTTATGCTTCTCCGGCCTGGTGTGTAGCTCCGCAACACTGAGATCCTGCTCATCCTCCTTGTCTAGCCGTGCTATCACTGCTTATGCCTCTGTACACTTCTTATTTTGCTTCATTTTTTTGAAATAAAAAGGGGAAACACGCTATGATGTCCACCCCAAAAAAATATACTAAAAAGAAAACAAAAAGATCTTACAAAAGGCATGAATCCATGAGGCTCCTGGAATGCGCACAAACATTATCACGATAGAACCGATGAGAGGAAAAGAGTACATCGTTTCTAGCAAGCCAAATAGCCCACAGGATTTCCATGAGTTCAAGCCTCTCCTCCCTTTGAAGACGTCTCACATCAATCAAAGAAGCCCAGAATGACTCAAGGCTGATCATGCTAACCCAACCCAGGCCAAAGTCACTCCAAATTGGTGAAGAAACCACACAATGGAAGAAAAGGTGCTCCAAAGTTTCAATTCTGCTTTTGTACAACAAGCATCTGTCCGACACCACAAAAAACAATCTGGCGCATCGGTCCCTAGTCAAAATACACTTTCTTCTGATGAGTAGCTACAAAAAGAAGCCAACCCTCTCCGGGAGCCTAAGTTCCCGAATTAGGTTGCAATCCCGGATCAAGGCATCCGTTGTAGGAGGAGGAGGTATGCAAATAGCACCGTAGGCCTTCTTTATCGAAAAATGGACGTCCTTCCATAGCCAGTGATCACGACCATCAAAAGGCCTACCAATCTACCTCAGCGAGTCCAGCAACCGGAGGAAATCCTTGAAACGTTTATCCGAAAAATTCACAAGGAAAGATGGCATCCAATTATCATTAGCCCAACAATCAGCGACCCGCACCTCACGATCAACAGCCAATGCGAAAAGGCATGGGAAGCGACTGGATAGCGGACCATCTCCCGTTCACTTGTCAGTCCAAAAGGCAAAAGGAGTACCATTCCCCAACACATGATGAAAAAGCTCCTGAAACTGAGGCAAAACCACTGATATCCCCCTTTATAAGGCAGACACATGCGAACTGTGTCGAGCAATGCGATAGATACGACGGATGAGGTCGCAACAGATGTCTTTACTCTTCCCCCAAATTCTGCTTACCTACTTAAGCATCAAAGCCTGATTCATGGCTTCCAAGTGCTTGACCCCAAGGCCACCAGCCGCCTTAGGCAACGTAACTGTACTCCAATCCACCAGGTGAATACCGTGACTCTCTTGCCCCGACTTGCTCCATAGGAACCTCCGCACTCTCCAGACGCTTCCTAATACCAACATACATCATGCGGGATGACATGAAGAACACATGAATAACAGAGAGCACTGCCTTCATCATCACAAGACGACCACCCTTCGAGAAATTGCTGCCTTCCACCCCGATAACTTCCTCTCCAACTTCTCACCATAGGTAACCAATCTGCCATCTTGATCCTACCAGATGTTAGCGGTAATCCTTGGTATCGAATAGGGAGGGAGCCACACTCCGTGCTCAACTCACTGCCGCACAACCGGGCCTCCACATCTGATAGACCAAAAGGAACAACCGTGGACTTGCTGTGATTTATAACAAGCTCGACCATCTCTCCGAAGATTTCCACAGTAACAACCATATTACTAGCCTCCTCACTACCCCCTTCTATAAAGAAAATCGTGTCGTCCGCATACTGGAGTAGGGGGATAGATAGTTCACCAGAGGAATAGCCCAAAGTGAGCCCGCCATGATGAACCAACCCTACCATGCAAGCCAGTACATTAGAAGCAATAACGAACAACAAAGGTGTGAGAGGGCACTGATGAATCTCGCATTCATCATGCTAAAATTCACATATTAAACCCCTGTCTGAATTAATCCAATAAAAATCACCGTTAATTCTATATTTTTACCCTGTAATATATTGTGTATAATTTACCCTAATTAATTGTATTTAATTTCCTTTATTTTTCTTGTAATTATTTTCTCACCAAAAACCTCTAAAAATTAGGTAGATTAATTGTCTATAATTAACTGACCATTAAAAAGACTAAAAAATACAAAAACAACTCAAAAACTAAAAGTCAGTGTTTTCAGCCCTTTAAAAATACCCCCAAAAATACTTTTTGTACAAATGTCCTCTTTTGGCTTTTTGTCCAACATGAAAGTTGTAGATCTCGTCGAGACGAGCAACTTTCATGTTTTGACTTTTTCCTAATTTTGCCTCTAACTATTTCTTTTGTATTTTTCTTTGTTTTTATTTTTGTGAATTTTCTGATTGGGCCACGTGGCGCCCTCTGGGCCGCCCACGTGGCCCGCCTCCCCTTCTGCCACCCGGCGCTCGCCTGGGCCGTCAGATCTCCTCTATCCCCGCCGTCCATCTGTCGCCCACTCCCAGTCGTCAGATCTAACTGCCAGATCTGATCCTAACCGCACGCGCCCGCCTCATCTACAACCGTTATATCCCTCTCCTATCGTACGGCTCTCCGCACCCCACGTAGCCCCCTCACCTCAGCCGCCCGATCCTATTCATATCCTACGGTCTACCAAGCTCCACGTTATCCCTTCATCCTAGACCGTAGGATCCTCCTCATTCCTCCATCTTAGCCGCTCGTTAGTGCCTAAATCTCCACCACAGGATCAGATCTTTAATCTGATCCCATCCCTCCACCAGCGCAACCCTCCTGACCGTTGGATCATACGATCCAACGGTCCAAAACCCGTTGTCAACCTCCAGCCCACCTCCAGCCCACCTCCAGCCTGCCGTTTCACCTTGCGACCAGTCCACTCTCTTCCTATTTTGGAAGGTACCCCCGGTCACCCTACTGCTCCATAACGCCTCCTCGACGTAGTCCTGTCTTCCTTCTTCCTCGCGTAACCCCCAGGACCACCCTCCATCACTCCTTCACCATTAAAATCCCATTCAAAAACCCCTGACGACCACGTAACCTCCGGACTTCCTCCCCCTATAAAAAGCCTCCGCCCCGCCTCCGACACCCTCGTCCACCATTATAGGCATTAGCCAAGCTTTCCCCCGCCCCTGCGATGACAGCGGAGGGGCGGATCTTCATGGCGACGACGACTTTTGCCCGGTGTCGACCTACGACCGCCTTAGCCGTGCTGCGGTTGGCTCCGCCACCGTTGAGCACCGAGGCTGATCGCCCTCGTCGTGCGACGACCCCCGAGATCCAATAAGGTCCTCAGCCCAGATCACCGCCTCCACCAACACCTTGCTCCGGCGAGGTGATTTTTCCTTCTATTTCTTCGAATTTTCCCGACCTCGTTACTCACCGCCACCCTCACTTGACCACCTTCCGACTTTCACCACTCATCACACACCCTCGCCGACCACCCCTCCTTTCTCCAGAACCTCCCCCGCTCCGACTCCCCTCTTCCCCTGCTCCGCCGGAGAAGCAGACACTGGCCACCGCCTCCCGTCACCCCCACGGCCACCGTCCATCCCATTTCACTCACACTTCACGCGCATTCGCTTCGGCTATAATTAACATCTGCAGATATCTTCAATGGCCAAAGCTCGCGCCTCCCCGCCGGTCTCGAATTTCTCCTCCGACGATCATGCTCCGACGGGATGCTTCAGACATCAACGGAGCTCCGCATTGGCTCCACGACCTCCGCCAGACTCTCAGCAGACTATCCCGACTTTCAGACCACCCTTTGGAGCACGGAGGAGCTCCAGCGGGTCTGCCGGAGCACAGCCTTCTCCGGTTGGCTGTGGAGGGCAGACAACACAGGTGCCGTCCGATCATCTGGATCAGACGGCTGTGACGATGACACGTGGAATCCCAAGCCGCAAACCAGACCAACAGCCTCGGTGACACGAGCCAAGACCCGAGCCTTCAGATGATGCCACGTAGCCCCGAGCCAGAGGCGCCCTTCTGAGCCTAGCCCTCGCGTGCTTTGCACGTGGGGTACTGGGAAAGTTTTTGCATGACAGACCCCAGACTTTTTGCTATTTACATCCAGGTCCTCAGGCGCGTGCTTCACGTGCGTGCCTGGGTATTTTACAGGAAGGCCCCTCCAGTTTATGGGAATTACAAAAAGGCCCCCACGTAAAAGGAAAAATTACATCAGGGCCCAGGCGGTTTTTGGTATTTGCATTTAGGTCCCTCCAGGGACCTAAATGTAATATTTATCTTTTTATTTCTTGTATTTTTATTACAATTATGCCCCTGCATTGTTTTTAGCATAATTTGAGCATCGTAGGTGCAAATTGCATGATTTTAGTGTCGTTTTTATCCTTGTTTCTTCCTCTACATCATAGCATATTTAATTTTCTCATCTGCCACTGTTTTAAATGAAGTGAATTTTTGTGATAGATGATGACCCTGCTCTCCTTGTCCTTGCTCTGATTTAATGAATGTTCTGAGTGATGTGATTAAAATGACCCTGATTTTATTATCTGTTATGTTGCTCATCTTCAATGATATTGTTAGGGTATTTTTGTAATATTTTGTTTGCATATAAGTTCTCTTGTATGCATCCTCCTATAATTGCATAAAAATCAAGTAAAAATTGCATGCATCATATTACTGCTTTATAAAATGCATAGTTCCCCCGTTGAGTGCGTCCCCCTTTTTTTTGAGCCTAAAAAAATGCATAGTTCCTCATGCAGACCTGAAATTGAGAAATACTTCACAGTTTTGCTTCATTGATCAAAATTCGATAAAGATTAAGTAGCTGTGTCATTGTGTTCGACCTTGGTAGACTTACCAAGTATAAATACTCCACAACATTCAAACATGTGTGGTTTTTGACGAACCAAATTTGTCTCCTATACTACGACAATTTTCGATTATTAAAGAGGCAGATTTCACGTTCATCAAATGGCGAGCCGGGTATACGGCTTAACTTAAATTATTTTTTGAATTTCAATTTTTCTTTGTTGAATATTTTCAAGGTTTACAAGTCCTCATTTCATGCATCATTTTTGCATCATGTCTGCTGATTAATTTCCTCCGTATTTTTTCTAACTTTTCTCTTTTGTTGGAGGGCCCATGAAAATCGAGGATGCTTGATCTTTATGGAGGCGTGAAGTCGGGAGCTTCCGCTGAAGAGGCCGCAAAAGAATTTGTAAAGAAATTCTAGGATATTTTATCAGTCAGCATGCAATTGCATACTGTAAAAAAATGTTGCATGAGCATATTTATTTTAACATTCCTCATTAGAGGGCTTGCATGATGTAAAAAAAAGTAGATCACTTGATGATCTACCCCCCCTCCCCCACACACTTGCACATACACACTTACCCCCCATCTCCCTTCCCTCTATATATTTCACACACACACACACACACACACACTCTCTCTCTCTCTCTCTCTCCTTTCCTCTCTCTCTCTCTCTCTGTGTATATTTCACGACCCTCCCCATCTGCCCCTAGCAATCTGTAGAAATACAACACCCTCCTCCACCCTTGTATCATAGTGAGAAGACTTCTCCAGATACAAACTCCCTTAACTCAGGACTTTACGTAGGCTATTTGTAGCCTAAGTATAGGGGGGTCCCGTCTACCCATCTATCCCTCACATTTCTTGTACTTAGGTCAATTTTTGACCTAAGTATAGGGGGACCCTCCTCCTCAGTTCCGCTATATCACCCTATATTTGATCGAGCAATGGCTTCATATCACTTGTGCTATGAGGACATAGCAAAATTTAACTATAGGGGGGTATACCGTATATTACTGTATATCTACTTTAGCCATAGCTCGTGTTTTTAAAACTTTTTGAAAATTTTGTTTTCAGGCTTGGTTTTGGTAAGCTTGTGAACTGAGTTTTTGTAAAAACCTTGTAAATTGTTTTCTTAAAAATTGAGGGACTAATTTTTATAAATACTCCTTTTCAAAAAAAATGAGAAATTAAAAACCTTTCTTTGAATTAGAATCTGACTACTAGGCTTAGTAGACACTTTCAATGAGGGAACTTCGATCTCCCTTAGCAGAGTAGGTGGTTTAGAGGACACTGCATATGGCTCCGTCCTCAAGTAACACGTGTCCGTCTATCGGCTCGTACTTACACCCATACCGGCTGAGAGTAGATACTTTTATTCGTTTGAGCATGGACCAACCATTGTCTCTCCCAAGAATTAAAAAAAATGAAAATTAAAATCCATAAAAATATGCAAAAGTAAAAAATCACACAAAAATCACTAACTAAGGAGTTGGTGTATTCCTAACACAAACACATTCACTCAAGGCTTGAGGATTTTGAGGACACTGGATTTCTGTGATCTTGAGAGTCCGAGTTAACATGCCTTAGTCATTAGGGTTTTTAAACTTAAATATCCATACTTCCTTAGTTTGAAAGATTTGAGCGCTATATTGCACTCTTCATTTCTACCTTCAAAAAGAATATGATCAGCACAATCTCTCCCACAACTGCATGATTAATGAGATGAGTTGAGATATCACTTGAGGAACTAGGACTAGAGATTTGAGTTTAGACCCGATCTGATGATATTCGAGGATGGGATAAAGTTAATGAAGGATGCAGAAAACCTGAGTGTCAGCAAAACCCTAGCCAGTATGTGAACAGGATTTATATGCTATCTCTTTGATAATGACCTAAGTGCCAGGGTGTGATGAAACTTAATGAAAATTGTTGATCAGTGTGCGCCAACTTTTGTAAAAGCAGTGGAGCTAGCCAACAAAAGAAAAGAAAATAAATGTCAAAGAAAAGCTCTAAATGCCAAAGTCAAATTACAAATGAGCTTCCACCAATGGCGAGCGCTCCCAAACATTGTCAAAGTGTCGACTTGGACCAAGCGCTAATTAGGACCAAGGAGTCGGGCTGACACCACAAAAAGGGCTCTGCATCGTAAGCGATACAAGTCTGGGTATCGAAGGTATCTTAGATACTCAAAAAAGACACACCCCGGTGTACTCCCAGAAAAACAAGTGCAGACGACTTCAACTCTCTTGACGGACACATTGATCAACGATCTAAAAATTTACATGTGTTGAGTAAAAAGGCACTCGAGAGGTCCCTTGTTCCAATGTGAGGGAGAGAAAAATAGACACAATCCCATTCCCTCCATCATCTGGCCGTCCATCTACACTTTCAAGTCTGACAAACTAAAGAGACGGCTGACTAAAGCAAGAATAGACTTATTCCCTAGTATTGAGGATGAGGTCTAGAGGAGTCTTTGGGACTGGAACTTTGAGTGATGCATTGACTCGACTCTTATGAAATGCAGTACACCTAATGTCACATCCTTATATTATATGTACAAAAAGAGAGCCTGATAATTAGAGAAGTTGGATTCCTTCTGACCAAGGCTCGGATAAATCCAGAATTTTAGGATCTCTTAAATTAAGGGTCTTCGAAAGATTGAGCCTTGAAATCTTCACTTGCACTGTCAGGAATTAATCCGACTCCATTTTTTAGATGCTCGAGGATGAGCATGGTTTAAGTATAGGGGTATGATGAATCTCGTATTCATCATGTTAAAATTCACATATTAAATCCCTGTCTTAATTAATCCAATAAAAATCACCGTTAATTCTACATTTTTACCTTGTAATATATTGTGTATAATTTACCTTAATTAATTGTATTTAATTTCCTTTATTTTTCTTGTAATTATTTTCTTACTAAAAACCTCTAAAAATTAGGTAGATTAATTGTCTATAATTCACTGACCATTAAAAAGACTAAAAAATACAAAAACAACTCAAAAACTAAAAGTCAGTGTTTTTAGCCCTTTAAAAATACCCCCAAAAATACTTTTTGTACAAATGACCTCTTTTGGCTTTTTGTCCAACATGAAAGTTGTAGATCTCGTCGAGACGAGCAACTTTCATGTTTTGCCTTTTTCCTTATTTTGTTTCTAACTATTTCTTTTGTATTTTTTTTATTTTTATTTTTGTGAATTTTCTGATTGGGCCACGTGGCGCCCTCTGGGCCGCCCACGTGGCCCGCCTCCCCTTCCGCCACCCGACGCTCGTCTGGGCCGTCAAATCTCCTCCATCCCCGCCGTCCATCTGTCGCCCACTCCCAGCCGTCAGATCTAACTGCCAGATCTGATCCTGGCCGCACGCACCCGCCTCATCTACAACCGTTAGATCCCTCTCCTATCCTACGACTCTCCGCACCCCACGTAGCCCCCTCACCTCAGCCGCCCGATCCTATTCATATCGTACGGTCTACCAAGCTCCACGTCATCCCTTCATCATAGACTGTAGGATCCTCCTCATTCCTCCATCTTAGCCGCTCGTTAGCGCCTAAATCTCCACTGCAGGATCAGATCTTTGATCTGATCCCATCCCTCCACCAGCGCAACCCTCCTGACCGTTGGATCATACGATCCAACGGTCCAAAACCCGTCGTCAACCTCCAGCCCACCTCCTGCCTGTCGTTTCTCCTTGCGACCAGTCCACTCCTGTCACGACCCCAATTCTAGAGCCGTCGGATCCTCCCATATCCGGATCTGGTTACTCAACAATAATTTATCCAACAATCAAAACTAACATTCAGAAACAAATTGCAAATAAAAATACTCAAAAAAAGTATTTAATATTTTCCATTCACAAAATAAAGTTTACATGATCTATTGTCCCACTACAATCATTTACATGTACATCAACTGAAAGGAAATACACAGAAAGATCACTAACTACCTTACAAAGTAAAGCTACTCTGGCTTGGCTGGATGTCTACTATGTAAGCTGGCTGGATTACTAAAGTCCTTGTGATGGCCCACTGACACCTGTTGGATTTTCCATAAATAATAGGATAAAAAAATAGCGAATGCTAAGTAACGAAGAAGAGAAAAACAAACAAATGGATAATTTTGTAAAACTTGTTATCACAAAAGGTTTCATTCCTTTTCATTAATTTAACTCCCATTCCCATTCTATTCCATGTCAGGGATTAGTCCAGGGAATTACCTCACCACTATAAGGACTCCGAAGCTGTGGACACTTCGGGATTGGAGATTGCGTTGATCTTGGTAAGCTTATGCCGCCGCACGTCGCCTCAACCAATCCTCCAATACTACCCTGACAATTTTCTTTTTTTATTATTAAAAAGGGTCTCAAACCCTCAACCTGGAAAACAAATGAGCACACCATCCTCGAGGACTCGGTTACTTAAAACCTCAGGCTAACATTTAATCATATAACGTAGCGTCTTGAAATACATATTATCGTGACCCAGCCGCTATTGAACCATCCGTGCCTCCACATGGCACGACCACATCTTCCGTCGTTCAACCCGAAGATATTGGCTCCCGGTACCACGTGTTGCAAAACATTCATTTCGTGCGCACTTATCATAACAGGGCAACCGTGTACCACCTAGGTAGGGAAACACCAATACGGATTCCTTCCGACAAACCTACAGGTTGCATGCCCGACCTATAGTTCTACTCCCAGTCATCCTTAACGTGATACACGATCTTTTTCAGGATCCAACTCAAACCACATCAATTCCTATGATGTAATTCTTTCGTTAAGTCTTCGATTTGTATAATCATCAATACTTAGTATAGACTCACATATATATAATTCATATGCGTATATACTCGTATTTATGCCTATTTTAACTCCCAAACGCTAACTTTCAAAGCCATCGCATCGATTTGATGCTTAAATCCTATTTTAGTGGGAATCACAAAGTAACTATTCAGACATTTTCAAAAATAGCCAAAATTAGGGTCTTTATAACACAGAACATAAAATCAAGAATTTCAATAATCTCGTTTGAAAATCCAACAACAAAAGGAAGGATTTCGTTACATAATCGAGCTCTCTCTCGTGTATGCAAGGCTTTATCGTGTTTCGTTTTTAGAAAGGATGTTTTAAGGCTCCTGAAAAAGATTGAATTTCATTTTCGTATCAAAAACACTAAGAACGTGTCAAGAACGCGAAGAACGAACGAAGAACACGAAGAACGCGAAGAACACGAAGAACACGAAGAACGCCAGGAACATATTTTCTCTTGAAATTTCAGCAGAGCTTCCCC
Organism: Ottelia alismoides; assembly: GCA_037367405.1. Lineage (NCBI taxonomy): Eukaryota > Viridiplantae > Streptophyta > Magnoliopsida > Alismatales > Hydrocharitaceae > Ottelia > Ottelia alismoides. Next base: position 169,476 of record JAZKJV010000553.1, read on the forward strand.
TTATATGAGGTGATGTTTCTAGGAAAATTTCGGCAGAGTTTCCCTTTATATCGGGACATATTTCTCGGAAAATTTCGACAGAGTTTCCCCTTATATCGGGACATATTTCTCGGAAAATTTCGGCAGAGTTTCCCCTTATATCGGGACATATTTCAAAATAAAAACGAAAAGAGTTTCCTCTATAAAATTAATCGTGAGGAAAACAACAGCAAAACTGAGAGAATATACTCAAACAACAAGAGATGAAGAATCGGTAGACACCACGCATCTTAGGTGAGTGAATGTGTGACGAATCACAGGGTTCACTGACGTGATAGCCGCCCGCACCTAAGTAGGTATTACACAGATTTCTCTATCAAAATGACTGTAAAAGCATAATTGAAAGAATAGAAACATAAGCGATGGAGAATCAATAGACACCACACGTCTTAGATGAGTGAATGCGTGACGAATCACAGGGTTCAGTGACGTGCATAGTCGCCCGTACCTAAGTAGGGTGTTACACAGATTTCTCCTTGAACCACAGCAGAAAACAAATCGGAAAGAAAGATGAATCAAGAACAAAGCTTGGAAGAAAAGAGGATGAATTGAAATCCTAGCTTATGAAACAAACTAAGAGAGGATCATACTTTCTCCTCTTCGTTCTCCCGGCAGCGCTTCGCTAGCGCTCCTCCCTCGCCTCCCACTCCTCCTCCCGACCTCTCGACCTTAGCCCTTGGGGTGGTGGTGGTAGTGGAAATCGTAGAGAATGAATGGATAGGGGGGGTCTATTTATAGGCTTCAGAAAACCACTAACCATGGTTAGAAAACTATGGTTTATACTTTAACCATGGTTTAGCGGCCCATGGTTTTGGCCCATGGTTTTGGCCAAAACTTATCCCCAACTTGGGGCTTAGAGGATTCTAGATTCGCTAATGACGCTTAATTAATACTAATCGTGATTTACTTTCACTAATCGCGATTTAACTTTCGCGGCTTACGCTTATCTTTTGCTAACTATTGAGTAATGTTTGCTAATGATCATTAGCGGTTTTCAACGGAGGGATAAAGAACATCTGAATGATCTGAAAAATTCTCAGAATCTTCTCCATCAAGATTTTTGCTTTTCTACTCTAGGATTCTGCTCTCCAATATCTCATCCTCGGATATCTGAATCTCGGTTTCGATTGAAGGTGTGATGAAAGATTGGGTACATGGTTCGGCTCAGACGACCTCATCATCGGTTTGTACGAAGTCACAATCCTGATGACTATCAAGATCGTCATCAGATGCTTGCTCTGATTCAGCTGATTTGGAATTCTGGTCTTGGATCGTCTCTATATGTATACTTTCGCCCTGGACGCGAAAGTACACCTTCCTTGTACCATAGTCGGAAATGGATAGTTTCTTTAATCATGCTTAATTAGTCTTAATAACAGTTATTATGGGTTAATGACGTCTAAACCCCTCTTACTTCTCTTTCTTCTGAAAATCATAATAAATCGAAACGAAGTCCGATTCACACGAAACAAATTCCGTTGATTTTCTCTTGACGAGTCGGATCTTATGATATGGGATCCGAGAGATGCCAAGTTCAAGGCTTTACAATTATAACAACCTTAAAGGAAGTGTCGTCCTCGAGACTAGAGATACATGCATAACAACCTTAATGATAATGAACGTCCTTTCATTTATAATGAACATATACAGAATACATAGTGTTATCATTCAAATAAGTACGGGTATTTCTCTCTCATTTCTGCCTCAGGTTCCCCTGTGGCTTCTTCAAACTCTTGGTTCTGCCATAATATTTTAACTAGAGGTACCTCTTTGTTTCTCAACTTCTTGATATCCCTGTCAAGTATTTGCATATGTATCTCTTGGTATGTCCAGTCTGGCTCAACATGTAAATCATCATAGCTTATTTTATGCTCTGGATCCTTAATGTACTTTCTCAGATTTGATACATGAAAAATATCATGTACTGCCGAAAGATGTGGAGGAAGTGCAAGTCTATATGCCACTTTTCCAATGCGCTGAATAATTTCAAAGGGACCCACGAACCTGGGTGCTAACTTCCCATGCACATCAAACCTTTGAATTCCCTTCATAGGTGATACTTTGAGAAATACAAAGTCACCTACCTCAAACTCAAGGTCTCTTCGTCTAGTATCACTATAGCTTTTCTGGCGACTTTGAGCAGTCAATAGTCTTTTTCGAGCAAGCTCTACAGCTTCCCGTGTCTCTTGCAGTGTATCTGAATCATAAATGTTCTTTATCCCGACCTCTTGCCAGCACAAAGGAGTAGTACACCTATGTCCATAAAGTGCTTCAAATGGTGCCATGCCAATACTTGTATGGTAGCTGTTGTTGTATGTGAATTCTACAAGAGGTAAATATTTAATCCATGATCCCTTCCATTCTAAGGCACACGCTCGTAGCATATCCTCTAGTGTCTGAATCGTATGTTCTGACTGACCATCTGTTTGTGGATGATATGCTGTACTCAAGCATAGTTGTGTACTTAAGGCTTTCATGAAGTTCTCCCAATAGTGTGAGGTGAATCGTGAATCTTGATCAGAAACTACTTCCTTCGGAATACCATGGAGGTGAATCACATGTGTAATATATAACTCAGCAAGCTGGTCTGGAGTGAAAGATATGCTTATCGGAATAAAGTGTGCTACTTTTGTCAGACGATCTATTATAACCCAGATACTATCTTTACTACCAATCGTCTGAGGTAAGCCAGTAACGAAGTCCATGGAAATGCTTTCCCATTTCCATTCAGGTTATAGGGAGGGGTTGCAATAATCCTGGTGGCTTTTGGTGTGAAGCCTTTACCTGCTGTCAAGTGAAACATGAATTCACAAACTCAGCAACATCTTTCTTCATTCCCGGCCACCAAAAGTATGAATGAAGATCCTTATACGTCTTTGTAATTCCTGGATGAATAGATAATCTTGAGCAGTGCGCTTCATGTAAGATGTCTTTCCTTAGTTCAGGTATGTTCGGTACACAAACTCTGTGATAGTTATACAGTAACCCATCTTGTAACTGGAATCCCTCTATCTCATTCTTCTCACGTTGTTGTCTCAAGTCTTTAAGGACTGGATCGTCCTCCTGTTCTTTCTTTATTCTATCTCAGATTTCTGGTTTGTATTGGTGAGGAATAGTTATAGTATCAGCACTATTATCAAATGGTTTCCATTCACTTAATGTTGATAGTAAACCCCAAAAGTAGATAGCACTCACCAACTCAGGTGAATAGGTTCTTCTGCTAAGGGCATCTGCTACGACGTTCCCCTTACTAGGGTGGTAGTAGATAGTGCAATCATAGTCTTTCAACAACTCTAGCCACCGTCTCTGTCTCATATTGAGTTCCTTCTGATCAAATAGATATTTCAAGCTTTTATGATCAGTGAAGATTTCAAAAGTAATACCATAGAGGTAATGTCTCCATATCTTTAAAGCAAAAACTACAACAGCTAATTCAAGGTCATGTGTTGGGTAGTTCTTTTCATGTATCCTGAGCTGTCGTGATGCATACACAACTACCTTACCATGTTGCATAAGAACTGCCCCAAGTCCTTTAAACGCATCAGTGTACACTGTAAACCCTTCACTCCCAGAGGGTAGAGTAAGGATGGGTGAAAATGTTAGGCATTCTTTTAGTGTTTGGAAACTAGTTTCGCATGCATCTGACCATATGGATGGAACTTCCTTCTGGGTCAACCTAGTCATTAGTAATGCTATTCGCGAAAAGTCCTTCACAAATCTTCTATAATATCCAGCTAATCCCAGAAAAGATCGTATTTCTGTGACAGTCTTCGGGCGTTCCCAACTCATCACCGCACTAACCTTTGTAGGATCAACTGATATACCTTCCCCAGAAATAACATGGCCTAAGAAAGATACTTCAGATAGCCAGAAGTCACATTTGCTATACTTAGCATACAATTTGTTCTTCCTTAAAGTTTCAAATGCCTGCCTGAGATGATGTTCATGTAGGTATTTATCCTTGGAGTAAATAAGCACATCATCAATAAAGACTACTATAAAGTGATCTAAGAACTCCTTGAATACTTTATTCATGAGATCCATGAAAACTGCTGGGGCATTTGTCAGTCCAAAAGGCATAACTAAGAATTTATAATGTCCATATCTAGTTCGAAAGGCTGTCTTGGGGATATCTACATCTTTTATCTTCAATTGATGGTATCCAGATCTTAAGTCAATGTTGTAATACACAGTCGAACCCTGTAACTGGTCAAAGAGATCATCTATCCTTGGTAGGGGATACCTATTCTTTATTGTCATCTTGTTTAACTGTCTATAGTCAATGCACAACCGCATTGACCCATCCTTTTTTCTGACAAATAAGACAGGTGCACATGGTGAAGTACTAGGACGAATGAATCCTTTATCTAACAGTTCTTGCAATTGTACCTTTAACTCTCGTAACTCAGCTGGTGCCATCTTATATGGAAGGATAGAGATAGGCTGAGTATCAGGTATGAGAGAGATTTCAAATTCAATCTCTCGCTTAGGTGGTAATCTAGGTAGTTCCTCTGGAAATACATCAGGAAATTCGCACACTATAGGTACATCTTCTATCATTTTTTCTGACTCTGATGTAGTGGATATATAAGCTAAATAGCCTTGGCACCCTTGTTCTAGCAGTTGTTGAGCCTTTAAAGTAGATATGTACTTGACATCATCACTGGATGCCTTTCCAATAAATTGGAACTCTATCAAGTTGGGAATGTGAAAAGTTACTGTCTTCCGGAAACAATCAAGGCATGCATGATGCCTTTCTAGCCAATCCATCCCAAGAATGAGATCAAAGTCATCCATTTCAATAAGTAACAGGAAAACAGATAACTGATGTCCTGCTATCAGTACTAAACAATCATCCAGGATTTCTCGGATTATAAACACTTGTCCTCTTGGTCCCTTGATTAGATAGTATTTTTGTGCTTCTACTGGTACCTTACCCAAAGTGGGTACTAACCGTCGAGCAATAAATGAATGTGAAGCACCAGAATCAAATAAGGTATGTACTGAAAAGCCATGAATAGTAACAGTACCTCGTACGACCGTGCCTGCATTGTAGGCTTGTTTTCCAGGTTGAGGGTTTGAGTCCTTGTTTAATAATAAAAAAAGAAATTATCAGGGTAGTATTGGAGGATTGGTTGAGGCGACGTGCGGCGGCATAAGCTTACCAAGATCAATGCAATCTCCAATCCCGAAGTGTCCACAGCTTCAGAGTCCTTATAGTAGTGAGGTAATTCCCTGGACTAATCCCTAACGTGGAATAGAATGGGAATAGGACTTAAATTAATGAAAAGGAATGAAACCTTTTGTGATAACAAGTTTTGCAAAATTATCCATTTGTTTGTTTTTCTCTTCTTCATTACTTAGCATTCGCTAATTTTTTTATCCTATGATTTATGGAAAACCCAACAGGTGTCAGCGGGCCATCACAAGGACTTTAGTAATCCAGCCAGCTTACATAGTAGACATCCAGCCAAGCCAGAGTAGCTTTACTTTGTAAGGTAGTTAGTGATCTTTCTGTGTATTTCCTTTCAGCTGATGTACATCATGGACTCAAATTTCAGCGAAATTCGGTCGAATTTCAGTCAAATATCGATATCCGGTCGAAATCGAAATTCGACCGAAATGACCGAAATGACCGAAATATGGGGATGCTAGTACAAAAAAAGACCGAAATGACAGAAATTTCGGTCAAAATTCCACCGAAATTCCATCGAAATTCTGTTTTGGTCAATACCGAAATGGTGACCGAAACCGACATTTAAGGCCTTGATGTACATGTAAATGGTTGTAGTGAGACAATGGATCATATAAACTTTATTTTGTGAATGGAAAATATTAAATACTTCTTTTTGACTATTTTTATTTGCAATTTTTTTCTGAATGTTAGTTGTGATTGCTGCATAAATTATTGCTGAGTAACCAGATCCGGATATGGGAGGATCCGACGGCTCTAGAATTGGGGCCGTGACAACTCCCTTCCTATTTTGGAAGGTACCCCCGGTCACCCTACTGCTCCATAACGCCTCCTCGACGTAGTCCAGTCTTCCTTCTTCCTCACGTACCCCCATGACCACCCTCCATCACTCCTTCACCATTAAAATCCCATTCAAAAACCCCCGACGACCACGTAACCGCCGGACTTCCTCCCCCTATAAAAGCCTTCTCCCCGCCTCCGACACCCTCGTCCACCATTATTGGCATTAGCCCAGCTTTCCCCTGCCCCTCCGGTGACAGCGGAGGGGCGGATCTTCATGGCGACGATGACTTTTGCCCGGTGTCAATCCACGACCGCCTTGGCCGTGCTGCGGTTGGCTCCGCCACCGCTGAGCATCGAGGCTAATCGCCCTCGTCGTACGACGACCCCCGAGGTCCAATAAGGTCCTCATCCCAGATCACCGCCTCCACCAATACCTTGCTCCGACGAGGTGATTTTTCCCTTTATTTCTTCAAATTTTCTCGACCTCGTTACTCGCCGCCACCCTCATTGGACCACCTTCCGACCTTCACCACTCATCACACACCCTTGCCGACCACCCCTCCTTTCTCCAGAACCTCCCCCGCTCGGACTCCCCTCTTCCCCTGCTCCGCTGGCGAAGAAGACACTGGTCACCGCCTCCCGTCATCCCCACGACCACCGTCCATCCCATTTCACTCGCACTTCACGCGCACTCGCTTCGGCTATAATTAACATCTGCAGGTATCTTCAATGACCGGAGCTCGCGCCTCCCCGCCGGTCTCGAATTTCTCCTCCGACGACCATGCTCCGACGGGAAGCTTCAGACATCAACGGAGCTCTGCATCGGCTCCACGACCTCCGCCAGACTCTCAGCAGACTACCCCGACTTTCAGACCACCCTTTGGAGCACAGAGGAGCTCCGGCGGGCCTGCCGGAGCACAACCTTCTCCGGTGGGCTGCGGAAGAGGCAGACAACACAGGTGTCGTCCGATCATCTGGATCGGACGACTGTGACGATGACACGCGGAGTCCCAAGCCGCAAACCAGACCAACAGCCTCGGGTGACACGAGCCAAGACCCGAGCCTCCAGATGATGACACGTAGCCCCGAGCCAGAGGCGCCCTTCCGAGCCTAGCCCTCGCGTGCTTTGCACGTGGGGTGCTGGGAAAATTGCATGACAGACCCCAAACTTTTTGCTATTTACATCCAGGTCCTCAGGCGTGTGCCTCACGTGTGCGCCTGGGTATTTTATAGGAAGACCCCTCCAGTTTATGGGAATTACAAAAAGGCCCCCGCGCAAAAGGAAAAATTGCATCAGGGCCCAGGTGGTTTTTGGTATTTGCATTTAGGTCCCTGCAGGGTCCTAAATGTAATATTTATCTTTTTAATTTCTTGCATTTTTATTACAATTATGCCCCTGCATTGTTTTTAGCATAACTTGAGCATCGCAGGTCCAAATTGCATGATTTTAGTGTCGTTTTGATCCTTGTTTCTTTCTCTACATCATAGCATGTTTAATTTTCTCATCTGCCACTGTTTTAAATGAAGTGATTTTTTGTGATTGATGATGACCCTGCTCTCCTTGTCCTTGCTATGATTTAATGACTGTTCTTAATGATGTGATTAAAATGACCCTGATTTCATTATCTATTATGTTGCTCATCTTCAGTGATATTGTTAGGGTATTTTTGTAATATTTTGTCTGCATATAAGTTCTCTTGCATGCATCCTCCTATAATTGCATAAAAATCAACTAAAAATTGCATGCATCATATTACTGCTTTATAAAATGCATAGTTCCTCATGCAGATCTGAAATTGAGAAATACTTCACACTTGTGCTTCATTGATCATAATTCGATAAAGAGATTAAGTAGCTGTGTCCTTGTGTTCGACCTTGGTAGACTTGCCAAGTATAAATACTCCACAACATTCAAATGTGTGTGGTTTTTGACGAACCAAATTTGTCTCCTATACTACGACAATTTTCGATTATTAAAGAGGCAGATTTCGCGTTCATCAGACACCCTTGTCTAACTCCTCTTTGGGGTTGGAAAAAGCGACCCTTCAAACGCTCGTTCACCAGAACCGAGAATGAAGTAGCGGTAATACAACATTTCATCCACGATGAGATGTGAATATAATATAATAGATTTAATTTGATTGATGACAAAATTTGAGTCAAAGTAGAAGAATTCACTTTCTATCAAGTTTGATATAACATGTATATATGAGTGCAATTATCTAATCTCCACACTAGATTCTTTTATAAACTCATGTGTGAATTCTATTCTTTTCATGGACGAAGAGATATGGATATTTGGAACGATAAATGAGGAAATGAAGTAAAAGAGAAGTTCTACGTGTAGATGATGTTATTAATGGTCACATTTTACCCTAACAAACAGTGAACGTAATAGTATATTTTTAGTTATGTTATCTAGCATGGTGTAATAGTAAGAAATTAGATTTAGATGTAAAATTTTGTAAATAAATCATGATATTAGATGTCAGAAGGGAAGTGCGGGCATTCAACTAGCTTAATGCAGAAAACGAACAGAGGCCCGGGGGTCAGCTGACAATGTGTCAATTATATACAGTACCATTTACATAATCCAGCTTTTTTTCCACGAGACTGCGGTTTCGTTAGTTGTGATTTCAATGTTTAGGTATACATGGTATTTCGCTGCATGTGCGGCTGCATGTGTTATGCGATAATCCAATTGAACTGCATACCTAATCAATGCCATATAAGCAAGCGGTCAACAGGTATAGGCTGCATTGCCAGACATCATCTTCTATTTAACTGTTCGGCATATTACAATTGAGTATTATTTCCAAATATAGATCAAGGACCGGTTATTAACTTGTAAGAACTTAAAACCTCAACTCTATTCCTGTTGTACCATTGCCTCGATTCACTGATTTCTGGAATCCTCTTTTCCATATATCATTGTTCATTAATTTTGGCCTCTAATTCTCATTGCTCGCAGTCTCATGACTCATCCCTGGTGCTCCTCTTTCCCCCTCAATGAGTAGCTTGATCACTTTTAACATGCACCATTTCAGCAAGCAACATTATAGGATCCGATAAATCTTTGAGTCTTGACATCCTTGTTCCTTAGACCTGTGGTAGATATATGCCCATACTACTTATAATAGTGCCTTGTTTCTAGACTTTATCTCGTTCTCTAAACCCTGGATTTTGGTTATTGGATGTTGTATTGAATTTTCCATTCTAACATCCCATTTCATCTGTAGATCTTGTTTGACACTAGTCTTCACATTGTTATAATGTATTTCTTATGCACGGAGTTTGTGTGTATATATATAAATAAGAGAAAGTAATGAAAGAATACGAGTATCTTGGCGGAGACATCATTCGACGGAGAGTTCCCAACAAGATACTCATGAGAGGGGCGAGAGAGAAGGGTGAAAGGCAGCGTCGTGAAACTACTGTGTGGACGATTTCCGATGGGTTTCATTCTTGGAAGCAATCGGGTGAAGTTCGTGGTCCTGCGGATTCGAAGATTGAAGAGGGGTGAGAGCGCGTCACGCATCGGAAGCATGGGAGGAGATGCTCCAGGTGTGGGATTCTGGGTCATCTGGCGCCGGAGTGTCCGAAGCCGTCGCGGTGTTTTTAGTGCGGGTGTGTAGGCCATCGCCGGGTTGTTTGCCCTTATTCAGATGTGAAGATGAATGATTTTCGGATGGGAACCCGGCGAGATGGCTTGCGAGAAGGCTCGTCCCATCCGGCGGCGTGGCGGTCATTAGCTTCTGTGGTCAAGGGTGTGGTCCCGGACACGAAAGCTGTGGTCCCGGACACGAAGGGTGTCAAATGGTTGTTGGGAGAATGGGTCAAGGAAACCTTGTCGCTGAGATTGGTATGGGCCAGATTGCTTCTCCTGTTTGGAGAGGAGTTTGCCAGTGATGTCTGCATGCTTGGTCCCCACAAGTGTTGTGTTCGTGGTCTCTCGTTGTTACAGGCGGAGCGACTTTTGCGCCCAAGGGGAAGAAGTGACATTACTTGGAGGGGGCCGAGCTTTTCTGAGGGGGGAGAGATGAATCTCATCTCTCGGGTGCTGTAGCTCCGAGGTGTCCCATTTCTATCTCGGAGGCTGGATGTGCATGGGCACATACTCAGGGAATTTGATTATGTTAAGAAGTTATTATCGGATGGCAGTCATCCGGGATCAGACCCACAATCCACAGTCATGGTGATCGAATCCATTGAAGAAGTTGATCTCCGCCCTCGCATTGTGCTGTTGAATTATGGTGGCAAGGTTTTCTCGATTAAGGTTCGGTGCCTTCAACCTCCACCGCCACCGTTGAGGGAGGTTCATCCTGAGGTCCTGCATGCCGCAGCTGTCGCTGGAGATCCGGTTCCGCCGGAGTCTGCGGAGGCGGGTGACGCCTTGACTTCCGTAGATTGCATTGAAGGCGTGGATTTACTCCCTATCAATTCAAATCGCTTGCATATTTCTTGGGGAATTGAAGCGGTGGACTCGGGTGTAGCCTTTAAGGGGCCTTTCGCTTTCCTTTCTTTCGATGGTTTATTGGGTCAGAATCCGTTCCGTTTGCAACTGATGTATCCGGATCCGGTTGGTGGTATCCGTCTAGGAACTTCGGATTTTGTTCGATTATTGCTTGGGGTCGGGTCTTGCGCCTCGACATGTGTCGCCGTTTCGTATGGCGCTCGGGGTGGATTCTCGGACCCGAATGAGGTCTCCAGGCCCAGTCTTTCGTCGCTGTTAAAAGATTCGTTTTCGTTTGTGGTCAAGCCTTCCTCCGGTGTTTCCTCGTGCCTGGGGGGAGGTATGAATGGAGTGGTGATACCTGTGGATGACTTTTCGCTTGATGAACACACCACACCTGTTTCAGGTACAGATAGGAGCATCTACAAAGGTGTCAGTAAAAGATACATGAGGAGAAAGAAACAAAGGTCTTCGAGCGGTGAAGTGACTACTTTCTCTGATCGGAAGATGTCGATTGCAGAAGTTGTGGGGGCTGTGAGCATCTTGGGTGATCCAACTCGTGCCCAATGAAGATTCTATTATGGAATGTAAGAGGTCTGGGAAGAGGCGTGCCCTTGGGGTGAGGTTCGTAGGGATGTGATGTCATCTTGCTACATGAATCAAAGTTGGGTTCATGCGATAGGGCTATTTGGTGTTCTTTCGGTGTGAGTGGGCTTAATGATTACATGACTTTGGACGCAAGTGGTGCGTCTGGGGGTCTTATCATTGCTTGGAAGGACGCGGCCTTTAAGTGTAGGTCGGAGGTGAGAGGATTGCACATGATTACGGTTTTGCTTGAATGTGCTTCCACGCGGTCGTTCCTTGCCTTAAGCTGTGTGTATGGGCCTTGTCAGCAGGCGTCGTGAGATGAGTTGTGGGCGGATATCCGGGCTGCTCGTGATATGTTCCCTGATTATGCTTGGCTTCTTGGTGGTGATTTTAATGTGACCTTGCTCTCCTCTGACCGCCCTCGCATGCGCAGTGGGAAGGATCCTGGTATCGATGAATTTGCTGAGTTGATGGATGAGATGCATCTGGAGGTGCTTGATGCTTCTGATACGAAATTTAACTGGAGGAGCTCTAGTTCCCGTTCACGAATTGATTGCTTTTTCTTATCTCCCGAGATGATGGCTCTGTTCCCCTTTTTGTTCGTCTCCTCTAGGCCCATGACGCGATCTGATCACACTCCTCTGGTTTGGGACTCGGGTTCTTCGATCCTGCCGAGGGGTTTCTTCTGTTTTGAGCGGGCTTAGTTGCTTGAAGGCTCCTTCAGATCTCTGGTTACATCTTTCTGGACATCCGTGCCAGTAGCCGGCTCTGCGGCGAGTAGATTTTCAGATAAGCTCACGGGGCTTCGTCAACGGCTGTGTCAGTACAAGAGGGAATTTAAGGATGTCAGGAGGGTCAGGAGGGCGGCTGCCGAGCTTGAGATTCGTGCCTTTGATTGTTTAGAGGATGATAGGCAGCTGGTCGCTGAGGAATTGAGGAAGAGGGATCTGGCGTTGAGAGTTGTGATGGAGGATGACAGGAAGGAGGTCACTGAATGGAGGCAGCGGTCAAGTATCTCTTGGTCGCTGGAGGGTGATGCTAACATGGTTTTCTTCCACCGTGTTGCTAGTGGTCGCCGTCGGGTTAATACTTTCAGATCTGTGGTGGTTAATGGCGTTAGATTTGAAGGGGACAGGGAGATGGGAAATGCGATTGCTGAACACTTTCTTGATTTTTCTAGGAGGGATGAGTATAGGCCGTGGCAATGGAACGGCTTAGGGGCGCATGGGTTATCTGAAGCTCATGCTGGTAGCTTAATCATCCTGGTCACGAGGGAGGAGGTGAAGGAGGCGGTCTGGAGTCTTAATTGTGACGGGGCACCTGGCCTTGACAGATTTGCTATTTCCTTCTGCAGGGAGTTATGGGATATGCTTGGCGATGAGGTGGTGGAGGTCATACATGAATTTTGTTGTCAGAACGTAGGGTTCGAGAGGTTAAATAAGGTTTTGATCTTCGTTCTTCCGAAAACGGGGTCACCTGAGCGGATTGAGGATTTCAGGCCGATTGCTATTTATAACGGAATTTATCTTATCGTGGCTAAAGTGTTGGCTACTCGCCTGAGTCGGGTTCTTGACCATCTTATTTCGCCTGTCCAGTCTGCTTTCATCCCTGGACGACAGATTGGCGACAGTCTGGTATTGGCAGCGGATATCATTTGTGAGTGGAAGCGTAGCAACAAGCATGCGTTACTATGGAAGGTTGATTTTGCTAAGGCCTACGACTCGTTGGATTGGCGGTTTTTGTGGGCGGCTTTGTCTAAGAGAGGTTTTCCGGAGATTTAGATTTCTTGGATGAAACGGTGCATCACCACGACTTCGTTCTCGGTGCTGGTCAATGGGCGGCCAGGGGGCTTTATTCAGCCTCAGAGGGGTGTTAGGCAGGGGTGCCCTTTGACCCCATTGCTGTTTGTGATTGCTGCAGATGTGCTTGCTTGCATGGTTGGCTGTGCTCAAAGGAGCGGGATTATCTCTGGTTTTTCTAGTGGTGGGATATCCATCCCTTTGTTGTAGTATGTGGATGATACTATCCTCTCCATCGAGGGAGGGATGGAGGAGGCCGGGGCCATTGCTATCACTCTTGAGATTTTTGCTGAGATGTCCGGTCTTCGTTTGGATCTTGACAAATCCAAGGTTGTTCCTTTCGGCATGACTGATGAGATGGCTGCTACCTGTAGTTTGGAGCTTGGTACTGCTTGCGGTTCCCTTCCCATTAAGTATCTAGTTATCCCTCTATCGGATGGTAGGATAAGGCTGGCGGATTGGTTGTCATTTGTTGAAAAGATGGAGAGGAAGCTTTTTGGCTGGAAGGCGGCTCTGCTTTCACGTGGTGGCAGACTTATGCTTATTAAGGCGGTTCTTTCGGCGATTCCTGTTTACTTTTTCTCTTCTTATTTGTTGCCCAAGGGTATCGTGAGGCGGTTGGAGCGTTTGATGCGTAGGTTCTTATGGAGCAAGGCGGGACAGGATAAGCGTGGGGTTCACTTGGTGGACTGTGAGACTGCGGTGCAGCCTAAGAAGAATGGGGGCCTTAGTATTAAGAGCTTGGAGACACTCAATGAGGTGTTGATTCTGAAGTATGTGGGAAGGATTTGGGGGAAAGATGAGGGGACTTGTTGCAACCTGATCCGTCACTTGTACGGTGTATCCATTGCGAATCCGCTTGTGCAGCGTCAGGGCCAGAGGAGATCGGCTTTTTGGAAGGGGATCCTGAAGGTTATGCCTCGTTTCCGCGAATTGTTTTGTCCTGTTGTGGGGAATGGTGAACTGTTTGGTTTCTGGATGGATGACTGGACTGGTGAGGGGCTTCTCAGTCGTCGTTTTCCGCGCTTGTTTGCATTGGCTACAGATCAGGAGATCCGGGTTGCTGGGTGCTGGGTAAACAGTAACTAACTGGATGCCACCGTTTAGGGTTGCTTTTTCGGATCAACGATTGGAGGATTTTCTACATCTCTTGGATTTTCTCAGTCGGTTTGGGAGGCCATCCAATGGGGTGGATCACTGGAGCTGGAAGGGCTCTCCCTTCTCAGTTCGGAAGGCGTATGGAGCTATTTGTCATCCGCCTCCGTCTCCTTCGGATATCGTCATTCGTGATTGTGAGTTTATTTGGGCTATGGGATTGCCTGAGAGGATTGGCTTCTTCTTGTGGTTATTTTGGAGGAAGCGTATTATGACTTGTGATAGATGTTCTAAGCTTTTCGAGGATGTCTCCGACCGCTGTTTGCTATGTGGAACTGAAATTGGAACACTGGATCATCTTTTCTTCTGCTGTCGCTTTACGGCGCCTGTCTGGGATGTGGGATTGGAACTGGTTGCGGCCCTTTGACTTTGATTCTTTTTGGATCTCTCTTTACGGTGCGCGTAAAAGGCAGAAGATGGAGATACTGCTTCCGGTGGCTGTTCTCTGGGCCATCTGGCTTGCTCGCAATGCGAATCAATTTTCAGGGATGCGTTTTTATTGTGAAAATGTCAGCTACCATTACAAGCAATTGCTTGAATCTTGGCTTTTGTAAGCAGGTCTTTTGTTTTTTATAGTATTAATATAATGGGGCGGGCACCTATGCTTGATTTCCCCTTTTCTGTTAGATGAGCACGTCTTGTCTACCAACAAGGATCAACTTGTATATAATTTCATTGGATCCCTTCATCCGAGGGAGATTATATGATATTATTTTTGAAGCTGTGCGGTACTCAGTGGTGTTTCTTGTTGAGGGCACCATGATGTTTTTCGTTTCTTACTATCCTTCAGAACTGTAAAATACTTCATAATATTGTTTATACATCCCCATGGTAGTTGGTCCATTTCATCCAAACAGGTACTGGTTTCTTATGCAGGAAGGTGGGTATGATTTAGACATGACATACATACCCGAAAATATAATTGCAATGGGGTTTCCAGCTGGTGACTTGAGTTCAGGTTTTTTTGGATACGTTGAGGTGATTTCTCTGTACACATACCCGATATACAAGTAAAGGGATATTTTTGAAGTTTTTCTATTGGTGCATACATGTTATTAATCTAGTCCATATTTGTAATTATAGGGATTCTACAGGAACCATATGGAAGAATAATAAAGTTTTTTGAAAGCCACCACAAGGTATGTTCTTTCTGCATCTGACATACATATATTGAGTGGTCAGAATGATGAATGACTTGACTCTAGTCTCATTTGCGTAGCACTTCTCAAGTCAATGAATTGTGCACAGCTTGGTATTTATTGCTTGGCTTCCATAACCATGGACTGGGTAGGATCATACTCACTGTAGTCCCTCTATCAAATCCGTTCTTACTGGACTGGGACATTTCCCGTATGTCCCAGTCCATTCAAAGGTGAAAGCCAACTCAATTCAACCATCGGCATATGTATTGGACCAATCTTTAACCTTATTCAATATTGTTTTTTCTGAAAATACAAAAGATCCGCACCTTGAAAAGTGGTCACTTTAAAAATATATTCAACCAAAACCAACAATCGAGTTTCCAAGAAAACAAAAGACCATCCATACACAACCACATTTTCTACACTAAAGCGCTCCTCATGGAAGATCCCTTTATTTTTGGCTTTCCACTATGTCTATAGACAAGCAAACTATTTCACTTTTTCTTGTTTAGATATGGAAGCTGTGTCACTGAAGCTCTGCTAAAACATCAACAGAAGAGATACCTCATGCATCTCTCTATATATCCTGATCATGATGGCAGCTGAAAATGGATGATCGAGTTCCTGATTGTCACATTGACTTAAGGAGTATTAAATATCAACAGAACGAAAAATATGAGCATGACTTTCATAAGATTCACATGAAACCTTCACCCTCAACGTGCCTTCGAGTTCTGGATCAACCTCCTCCCAAAGTTACCTGATGGATGGGCTCATATAATTGAAAGCATCATGTAGGCCTTTCTCAACATAAAGTCAATATCTCCCCATGTCCTGTGATCCCGTCCCCCACGAAACATGCCACACAACGATCACGTCTCTTTTATAATTGTCATGAAATGCTGAAGTTGCTAATGCACAAAGTATGGCGAAAACAATGGAGCCAGAAACTCTCACCCCCAGTTTCATACTAGCAGCATGCCAGATAATACAGCTATTGTGAATGACCTTAGGTAGCAATCACAAAGAGGTCCCTCCCTACTCTTGTTATTCCTCCAATAACATAATGAAATATAATCACTATGCATTGGTTTTATCACCGGGATGATTCAGCAAGCCCTAGAGATAGTTGGCAATATTTATTTCGTTATCAAAGCGAACCACCCTAGTGGGCAACCTGTAAACACCTTTGAGCTCCCAATCCCCACAACGTTAACCCCCACTTCATTTGCGGAGCATAGTCGATCGCCCCCATGTTTTATTATCCCTTCTCCTGTGAACCGATCACATCTCTTTCATTATTTGGAAGGTAACATGCTTTATTCTACTCCAGATTCCATGACTTTTCTGTTCTGTACTTGCGATGTAAGTTCCTTTGCATTATGGAGAATTGATTAGATTGATAGTGAAATGCTTGTCGTCCGTTTCCCGAGACTTTTTGCACTGTCAGAGGATTGTGGTGCTTTGGTCTTAGAAGTATGTGAGGATGGCATGTGGCTTCCCACCTTCCATATATATTTTTCGAAAAAAAGTTTCTGGTGTTGTTGAGCTTATGAATGCCACAAGCTCTTGAGGGCCCGATGGAGGCAGGGACCATTGGGTATGGATAGATGGTGAGTTCCCAGTGTGACATGTATACAAATCTATGGTTGAATCATCGGACCTTTAACTTGATGACCTGATTCAAGATTGCCGATCTATCTAGCACATGAAGATCCCAACACTAATCAAAGTGTTCCTATGCTTGCTAAGGCATGGAAGAATCTTAACCAGGGGATACAACGATCCCAACACGAATGATAGTGCGGTGGGCCTACTAAGGCATGCATATTTATTTTGAGTGATATCGGGATGGAAGGAGGAGCAAGAGGGGGAGCTGGTGGAAATGGAGGTGCGAAGGAGGAACGGGGAAAGGGAGGACGCCAAACCTGAGAGGGAGATAGGAGAGGATGATGAAAGGATTTATGACGAGGATGAGGTAATGTTGGAGGAGGACGTGCTCGATGCCCCGGTTGTGGTGGCCAACGAGGATGTGCATGAGCGGTGCTGGCGATCTCTGCGTAGGCATAATCGATCTCCAAGAAGCACCCCAAGATGCCAGGATATGCATGGTGTTTTTGATGTGGTGGTCGGGACCATCTTTTTTTGAGGCCAAAAAACAGGGGGATCACTCAGCGGTGTTCGCCCCAAAATTTATTTATAAGAAAAAAACGGAGAAAGACAAAGAGGAACAATATCTAAAGCAAACAATTAAAGGTCCCAATCCACCAATCTCGCGGAGTGTATCCCAACATTTTCCTTATGGAACCTTTGCCCAGAAAAAAAAAGCGCATTTCTGCCCAGCCACAGGGCCCATATAATCGTAATAGGTCTAAATAGCTCCCGTCGTGGTCTACTCCTATTTCCCACCAATGAGCCACAAAAGGATGCCAAATCCGTCGTGCACGTCCAAGCCAAATTCGCCTCGTCCCAAATCGGAATCGATTTCGGACACTTGAAGAACAGGTGTTCAAGGGATTCAACCGCCTCATCGCACAGGAGGCATCTATCAGAGATGGAGCCCAAAAGCCTAGCACAGCGGTCTCTCGCCATCAGTCTTTGCCTTCTGAACAACCACAGAAAAAACCAACATGCTCAGGAAGGCCCATACTCCAGAAGAAGGCGCAATCCCGAATCAACTCATCCGAGCGCCAAGGGGGCGGTTTGTAAATCACCCCGAAAGCTATCTTGACCGAAAAGGTGCCCTTACACCACCCCCAATGGTCCCTTCTCGCAGACGGTCTTCCCATCTCTTTTAAAGAATCCAGCAACGTTAGAAATTCCTCGAGGCGTTGGTCCGAAAAGTTTGTGGAGAAGTGGGGAATCAATTACCATCCGACCAGCAAGATGCAACCAACGCATTCTTATCAACAACCAAAGCATAAAGGCGAGGGAAACGCGTGTTCAAGGCCCCCCCGTCCAATCATCAGTCTAGAAGGCGAAGGATTCCCCGTTGCCGAGCACCGGCCTAAACAACGAGAGATGACGGATAAAGACCTCCATCATCCCCTTCCAGAACGGCGTGGGAGACCCCACGCAAGACTCAGGTAGCGGCGGCACACCACCGACATCATAAATTTTGCGCAGAAGGCCGCAGCAAAAATCCTCCCCAAGGCCCCACACTCTGCTCGCCCACTTCAAAAGCAAGGCCTCATTCATCTCATCTAGCCTCCGGACTCCCAGGCCCCCGCTTTTTTAGGGAGCGTGATCACATCCCACTCAACAAGGTGCATCCCCCCCCGATTCACCACCATGCCTGCCCCATAAGAACCTACGCATTAGCTTCTCAAGACGACTACGTATTCCCTTCGGCAATCGACGAATGGACAAGAAAAACACGGGGATCGAGGATAGTACCGCTTTTAAGAGAACCAGCCGTCCCCCCTTGGAGAGGATGTCCGACTTCCAACCCGCGAGCCTGGCTTTGAGCTTCTTAACAACCTGCAACCGGTCCCGCAGCTTCGTTCTTCCCACCGTCAAAGGCATCCCAAGGTAGTCAATCGGAAGGGAGGTGCACTCCGAACCTAAAGTCTGGCCACATGCAAATGCCTCTTCCTCAGATAATCCGAAGGGGACAACCTTTGATTTAGCCACATTCTTGAAGAGACCAGAAAGTTCGCTGAAAAGATCCAGGGCCACGGACATTCCGGAGGCCTCCTCAGCGCCCCCCTCAATGAAAAAAATAGTATCGTCCGCGTATTGCAGCAGCGGGATCTTCGAATCATCCCGCGAGTAAGCCACCGAGATCCCACCATCAATCACACGGCACACAACATGCGCCAGAACATCCGCGACAATGACAAAAGCATGGGTGCCAGAGGGCAACCTTGCCGCACACCCCTACACGGTTGGAAGAAGCCACCCTCTGGGCGATCGTTCACCAAGACCGAAAAGGATGATGTCGTAACACAACGTTTCATCCAAGAAATCCAAAGATCCGAGAAACCTCTCCTCCGCAAGACCGACCAAAGGAACTTCCAATCCAAGCTATCATAGGCTTTTGCAGAATCCACTTTCCATAAAACACCTGGCGTACCCCTCCTCTTCCAGTCCGCAATGATTTCCGAGGCAAGAACTAGGCAGTCCGAAATGTGCCTGCCCTGGACAAAGGCCGACTGGAGCGGAGTTATAATAGTCTCCATAACACTGCTGAGCCTCACGGCAAGCACCTTCGCCACAATCAGGTCGGGACCATCTGTCGAAGCCTTGCGGCGAATGTTGCTCTTTGTTTCTGCTGCGGTAAACCTGGTCACCACCGTCGAGATTGCAGAATGCTAGGGTCGTGGGAAGAGAAGGCTGGTGATGCAAGGGGACATAGTCAAATGTGGAATTCTTGGGCTTGTTGAGCGATCTTGTTGCAAAGTCAGACGAGATGCAATCGATTGACGACATTGAGATTGGTGAAGGCCCAACTGAGGTTGTGCAGCATATCCGGGAGCATGTTGGTTGGGTGAAGGTGGATGGAGTGTTCATAGATGAAATGTGTCTCAACTACTCGGCTATTTGCATTCGTGGTCTACCCAACGATGGGGTGTCAAGGTTGGTTGGGGGAGCCCTATTAGATGTTTCGAACTGGATTTCTTGGCATGGCCCAAGAATGTTTGATGGATCTTCGAAGGCCATAAGATGGAGAGGGAAGTTCTACGTTGCCGGGATTCGCTAACTATGAGGAGGATGCCTTTTGTCGGTTGGCGGTGTACTGGAGATCATTAGTTTGGGTCTGAAGGTTGGTGATGACTCAAGGCTTGTGCTACTGCTCGAAGGGATTACTTTGAGTGAAGCCATCAGGTTGGATCTCATGATTGGAAGAAATTCGATGTTAGTATGTGTCACGATCCTGATTTCGGATCGTTAGATCTTCCCATCTCCAGATCTGGTTACTCTGCAATAATATTCAACAATCACAAGATTCACAACTAGGAACAAACTGCAATTAAAATTACTAAGAAAGAAGCATTCAACATTTTTTCCATTCACAAAAAAAATTACATGGTACATTGTCCCATTATAGCCATTTACATGTACATCACATGGAAAGGAAATGCACAAAAAGATTATCAACTACCTTATAGAGTAATGCTACTGTGGCTGGCTGGATGGCTACTATCCCTCTGTTGACTCTTTGATGCCTGTTGGGTTTTCATGAAACATAGGAAAAATGAGCTAGTGCTCAATAACGTAGAAAAGAAACATATACTAAGCATGATATTTGAAAGGTTCAACAAGCCAAATTATACAGTTGTTCCTTTATTCCATTTTTATTTTAGTTCCTACCCATTTTAATCTGTTGGAGCATTCGTTGTATGTGCGCCTATTGAGTTGTAGCAGGGTAAATGGATCCTGGAGGAGATCCATTTACCCCATCCAGTGTTTAGTCCCATACCGCCTAGTGGTGGGACTTGGAGGCTCTGGAGAGGCTATATAAGGAGCCCCAGACCTCCTGTACTCATTGAGAAAAAGGAATGAAGTATCCGCCCCTTTGAGGGCTTCTCCCGTGGTTTCATCCCGCTCCTCACGGAGTAGGGTTCCACGTAAAAATCCCGTTGTTCCATATTTTGTTTATCTTTTCCATGTTTACGCTTCCGCTTCCGATTTTCTAACATGGTATTAGAGCGGGTTTGATTCTCGTGGATTTGTTCTTGAAAATTTTTCTATTCGAGATTCGATCATCAGTTTCATTGTCGATTGTTATTGAAGATCAACATTTGAAGATCATTGTTCTGGTCAAGATTAAATTCTAGGGTTCTGTTTTAGAATCCTATGCAAGAGATCAATACGACACGCATCTACAACTTGCGTAAGGCTCCAGGAGGAGCATCTTGTCGTCACGCCTCCAGGCAGAAGGGGCACAACTCCTATGCGCATGATCGCCAACCCCTCCTCGAGATCACAGGCGCCCTCTACAGGCGGCATCTAAGTTCATCCAGTCTAGGGCTGCCTCAAGAACGCGCGCGTGCCCTAATCAGGCGCCCACCGACAGGCGGTGCTCCTTCAAAACGCGCAACTGGCGGCGCTCTTCATCAGCCAAGCCGTAGAAGTCCAAGCGGCGCCCAGACCCGATGCCTCAGTTGGCGGCGAAATCTTTCAGAACGGCGGCATCCCTCGATGCAACCTCTCCTTCGCACGCCCAGGCGACGCGCTCCATGCGTCGCACCCTCTCCTTCGCGCTGGCGGCGCACCTCCTTCCTGTACGCGAAGCCCGCACGATAGAGCTCTCCTGCACGAGCGACCTTCAGGCATGGAAGACTCGCGTTGCACCCCCCGTGCGATGCAGATCCCCCTGTACGACGCAGATCAGAGATCACCTTTGGGGAGGCGGCGGCTTCTGTTTTTTTTGAGAGAAGGGTTCCCAACGTGGGAACCCTAATATGGGGGCTGCGTCTTAAAAAAAAAATAAAAGGGAAATTTTGTTTAGAAACCCATGGGAGCGTGAGCTGTGTTTAAAAAAAAGAGAGAGATAGAAGAAAAGGGGGGAGGGGTGATAAAAGCCCAAGTGGGCTGTATGTCTTATTAAAAAAAATGTAGAGCCCAAGTGGGCATGGCCTGTTTGTTTCCAAAAAAAGGAAAAAAAGAAAAAAATGATTTGCAAAAGCCGAAAAAAAAGATGTCAACGGCTTTAAAAAAATGTTTCAAAAAAAAGAGATGACAACTTATTAAAAAAAAAGGAAAGCCGCAAGGAATTTTTTTGAGATTGTTTTCTCCCCATCATTGTTGTCTTCTCCCAACTTGATCGACGTCCATGTTTTCCGACAAGTATGGGAGAAAGGGGGAGTATATATGTAGAGTCACAGGTCTTGTATTACAGATCCAGATTCAGATACCAGTCTCCAGACCAGCCAGTTGATCAGACTCTACAGTTCGGTTTCAGACTCGACGATTGTCTTCCGAGTCTCCAGTTTCAGACACACACGAGTGTGCGGTCATTTTCAGATGAGCATATGTTGCCATCATCAGTTCGTGGTCCCCATCATTCTTGTTGTTGTTCGGCCAGAGTTTTCATGTGAGCCATAGGGACTCCAGAGCAGAGGACCATTCCCTTGAGGGCAAGGGTTTTCATGTGGTATCATAGGTACACCAGAGCAGTGCACCATTCTCTGGGCCAGATGGGAGAGACCCAGTTCTCCGACGAGGAGACTTCAGGCGCAAGTTTCAGACTCGATGGTCAGATTCCGAGTCTTCAGTTGACTCACACTCCAGCCCGTTCGTCCTCCTCACCTGCACGGCATGAGAAGCAACGTCCTCGACTTCAGCAATGTGTGCGTTGGGTTGATATTGTCCGTAGTGTCTTGTAGCGTTGAGTTGAGTTTCTGTCTGTTTGTCCAAGCTGAGCATTACATGCTCCAGCTTGAGGGGGAGTGTTGGAGCATTCGTTGTATGTGCGCCTATTGAGTTGTAGCAGGGTAAATGGATCCTGGAGGAGATCAATTTACCTCATCCAGTGTTTAGTCCCATACCGTCTAGTGGTGGGACTTGGAGGCTCTGGAGAGGCTATATAAGGAGCCCCAGACCTCCTGTACTCATTGAGAAAAAGGAATGAAGTATCCACCCCTTTGAGGGCTTCTCCCGTGGTTTCATCCCGCTCCTCACGGAGTAGGGTTCCACGCAAAAATCCCGTTGTTCCATATTTTGTTTATCTTTTCCATGTTTACGCTTCCGCTTCCGATTTTCTAACATAATCCATGTCAGGGATTGGTCCTCTCCCTTCAACGGACCCCGAAGCTGTGGATACTCCAGGATTGGGGATTGCATTGATATTTGATGAGCTTAGGTTGCCGCTTGTCGTTTCAACCAATCCTCCAATGTACCGTTGACAATATCTCTTTTATTAGTA
Source organism: Ottelia alismoides (assembly GCA_037367405.1). NCBI lineage: Eukaryota > Viridiplantae > Streptophyta > Magnoliopsida > Alismatales > Hydrocharitaceae > Ottelia > Ottelia alismoides. The sequence continues at coordinate 192,499 of JAZKJV010000553.1, forward strand.
ATCCAAGATCTTTAGACCCTACCGCCTGTTCAATACAAATGCATACCGTCCTCGAGGATCCGGTTGCTTAAAACCACGTGCCATTTTCACCTTACGCAACACAAGGCCTATCGAGATTCTATCATGATCGGGGTGTTTCTAGCTGCCCTTAACCTGAAATATGACTCGGCTCACTCTCAGCTTCTCACAGATGCGACCATACTGCCTTTGGAGGAGTCACATCACATATTAAGCAGACTGTGCATACCCTCTGCTACATCTTCTCAGTCGTCGTCGGCTATGGTGGTTTCCCGAGGTAAAGGTGGCTCACCTCAGTTTAGAGGATGTGGCATACATGATAGAGGATGCCCACACCCATGCTCACCATGTTTGTATTGTCACCGGTCATGCTACTCAGAGGACACGTGCTATTTCAAGCATGGCTTCCCACCATCTGCACGCGCTGCTGAGCCGGTCCAGACTGCTCGTGACTATACCGATAATCGTTATGATGACTTTGTTGTACGACTGCGAGAGATCATGTCCTCGACTGTTGGATCCTCTAGTACTTCTACCGATCCATCAGACATTGCTGCTTCTACCTTCTTGAGCATGCCAGGTATTACTAATGCCTTTACTAGTCGTCCTCGATCAGATTTGTTGGAGTGGATCATGGACTTTGGAGCTTCTCATAATCTCTGTAGATATTGCTCATAGTTTAGTTCTTACAGCCATGTACAACCTGGTAGATCAATGGTTATTGCTGATGGGACACACTCCCATCACCGGACATGGGGAGGTCCATTTGACTCCCTCAATGTGTTTGCAGATTGTTCTTCATGCACCAGAGTTCTCGATGAATTTATTGTCTGTTAGTCAGACTAAAAAAGATTTAAAATGCCGTTGCCGTACCATATTTGATCCTGCTTCCCTTGTTTTTCTAGATATACTCATGGGCAGGGTGATTGGATGTGTCATGAGCATGGAGGTCTTTACAGGTTAATCCAGTCTCCGTATGCTGGTGCTAGCTCCCTTTTTGCTGGATCGTTCTCTCCACATACTTGGCATCTCCTCTTTGGTCATCTTCCATTACAGAAGATTTGTCGTCTCATCCCTGGTATTTCTGTCAAGTCCACCTTTCAATGTGAACCATGTCAGCTTGGAAAGCATCACAAGTCTAGCTTTCCAAGTCGTCAAAATCGTAGTAGTCATAGTCTATTTGAACTCTTTCATTTTGATATGTAGGGTACAAGTTTTGTCCCATATCATCAAGGGCACATGTATTACTTTGTTGTTGTGGATGATTTCTCTAGACTATCATGGGTATTTTTGTTAAAGATCAAGTCTGATGTGAGTTCAAATTTTTATTATTGAAATGAATAATCTTTTCTATGCTTCTATTAAGTATATTTGTTCTGATAATGCTTTGGAATTATGTACTATTCAATTTTTTTCAATTTTTTGTTCGCATGGCATTCTCCATCATACCTCGTGCCCCTACACTTCACAGCAAAACAACGTTGCTGAATGCAAACATCGTCACTTTCTAGACATCACCAGAACTCTCTTCAATAGAGTCAGACTCCTCATTCCTTCTGAGGTGGTGATGCCATGACATCATGTTATCTCATCAATCGGATGCCCTCTATCAGTTTGGGTGAAAAGGCTCCCTTCTCTCTTGCCTTTCCAGAGAAGGATCTTTTCTCTCTTACGCCACATATTTTTAGCTATGTGGCATTTGTCCACCTTCTACGTCTAGGTTGTGACAAGCTCACACTTAGAGCTGTCAAATGTATGTTGGATGTTCTCTTACCGAGAAGGGGTATATGTGTTTTAATCCTGTACAAGATAAATACTATGTTAGTGCTGATGTCACATTCTTCGAGTCTATCACGTTCTATACTCCTACATGTGACAAGATGAGTCCCTCTGAATATGGGGATGAAGTTCTTCTGCTCCCTCCTCTACATACACCTCAGTCTGATCTCCATGCTCCCTTGCCTTCCCCATCATCCAATACGCCTCAGGTAAATTCTGAAAACACGTGTCTCCGGCCTTAGCGACCCTGTGGGCTTTGTGGCTGGGAAGAAATTATGTTATTTTCAAGAACCAGAGGTTCTATTCAGAGAATGTTCTTTTGCACTGTAAAGCCCTTTACAATTTTTGGGCTTCTCGCTAATGTAACTCTTGTTTAATCTTTAGTATTGAATATACTAGTGCGGTATCTCCTAACCTGGGAGACTACCCAAAGCTTCTCGATAAAAAAAGGTGAATTCTGAAAACTTGGTTTCATTGATTTCACTAGTGATTTGAATAATGAACATGAACATGTACAGGATGAGCAGGAAGATATACAGGATGAATATAGACCACCACAAGAGTATGATATAGGGTGGCCTATTGCCTTGCAAAAAGGCAAACATACTTGTGCGATATACCCCCTCATTGAACAAGTGTCTTTGACACGACTTTCACATGATTTCAAGAAGTTTGTCGTGGGATTATCTGCCATTGACATCCGACACACATACCAGGATGCCCTCAAGGAGTTCCACTGGAGACTTGCCATGGAGGAAGAGATGATTGCGCTCTAGTCTCATGGAAATGGGCTCTTGTTTTTGCTTCAAACGGGTCACCGATTGTGAGCTTCAAATAGATATTTACTTTCAAATATAGGGCATGTGGTTTTGTAGATCGGTACAAGGCACATTTGGTGGCCAGAAGATTTATATAGACCTACGGGGTGGATTACCTTGACACCTTCTTTCCAATTACACGACATTCCACATGCAGATTTTGTTGTCACTTGCTGTGATACGTAATTGGCCTCTATTCCAACTTGATGTCGAGAATGCTTTTCAATATGATGATCTACAAGAAGAGATATATATGCAACAACCATCTGGGTTCACGACTGAGGGGGAGTATGTATGTTGGCTCCATAAAGTTATCTATGTCCTTAAACAAAGCCCCAGGGCCTGGTTCCAGAAGCTGTCAGATCTGATTGAACAGAAGGGGTTCATACAATCAATTGTTGATGATTCCCTTTTTGTTCAAAAGACTCAGTGATGTACATTTGTCATCTTGGTATATGTTGATAATATTATTGTTACTGGAAATGATATTCGAGGTATTACTGCGACCAATAACTTCTTGGGACAACAATTTGTCACTAAAGACTTGGGTGAACTGCGTTACTTTTTGGGTTTGGAAGCCTAGAAACAAGCATGGCCTTGTTATGACCCAAAGAAAGTATGTAACCGATCTCCTTTCAGTAGCAGGGATGTTATGTTGCACAACGACATCTAAACATATGGATCCAAATATAAAACTGCATGATGATACTACCCCGAGGAGGTAGATAAAAGATGGTATAGAGAGTTGGTCGGGAAGCTTCTCTACATTACAATTACCCGACCTGATATTTCTTTTGCAGTAAGTAAGGTTAGCCAATTTATGGAGCAATCAAGACATATGCACATGGATGTAGTGGACATGATCTTGAGATGTTTGAAGTCTTCTCTAGGGACATGTCTATTTTTTAGCAGATGAACTTCACTATCCGTCACAGCTTGTGCAGATGCAGATTATGCTGATTGCCCCAAGGACAAGAAATCTACCTCAGGATTTGCCGTGTTGTGGGAAACTCTTTAGTATCATGAGAAAACAAGAAACAAACAATGGTAGCAAGATCCAGTGCTGAGTCAGAATATAGAGCCATGACAGTGTAATATTGAAATGATGTGGGCTAATTCTGTTCTTTCTAGGTTGCTTCCAATGCAGTTGTCGTGTGAAAACCAGGTAGCTCTCTTCATTGCAAATAATCCCGCTTGTCATGAAAGAACTAAACATATTGAAGTGGCTTGTCACTACATCCATGATATGATTCAAAAGGGGTTTGTCACCTCTTCTCATGTTAGTTCAGGAGACCATACTGTAGATGTATATACCAAGGCTCTTGCCCGAGGACTCTTTCAGAGATGCTTTTCCAAGCTGAGTCTGATAGACATCTATGCTCCAACTTGAGGGGGAGTGTTATATTATGCTACTATTTTCCAGTTTATTTATTTCTCAGTCCTCATTATGTGATTTACTATTAGGGTTTCTCTCTTCTATATAAGAGAACCCTTGGTCTCAATGAATAAACAACAACGTATTTTCCCTCAACAAGAGGAGTTGACCTAGATTACATTGTTCACTTTGGTAATTTTTGTTTCGATCATTTGAATCGCTCTTTTTTATTCTTGGTGCGCAAGAACGACATTATTGCAAAGGTAGAGGATTTCTGACCCATTGCTTTGTCCAATGTGATGTTTTTGATCGTCATAAAGCTGTTGGTGAACCAATTTCGTGGGGTTTTGAATGGGATGTTGACGATGCAAATTGCTTTTCTACCTGCGAGGCGGATGATGGATAATGTGGTGGTATCCTCGGAAGTTGCGTCAGATTAAACGTAGAAGACATGGCGTGTTCTTTGGAAAGTTGTTTTTCCGAAGCCTGTGTCTTTATTGAATGATGTTTCATACGTGCCTCGATGCATAAAAGATGATTTCCGAATACTTGGATTATTTATATGAAGAGGTGAATTGCGACTGCTTCTTGTGTGGTTCTTATCAATGAGCATTTGGAGGTTTCTTTACACCTGAGAGAGGGGTACGTCAAGATGTCCCGTCGCCCCTCTATTATTTGTTTTGGTAGCTAATACTCTATCGTTTATGACGGATCGTGTGGTGACTGATGGGTTTTGCGATGGCTATTCGAGAGGTTTATCTTTGGCTATTCTTCATTACGTTGACAATATTATTTTTTTCACAGACGGTAGTCCGAAGAGCTGTAGGGGTATGCCAGTGGTCTTGGACTTATTTGGTGTTGTATCTGGATTGAGGATTAATAGAGCAAAATTGGAGTTTGTGCCTTTTGACTTGAGTGAAGGGGAGATTTTCTTTGTGTGTACTGGCTGTAGTCTCTATGTTCTTGCTTAGCTTTGCTGTATCTTGATCTTCATTTGGTTGGAGGGAGGCTACGATAGGTTGACTGATTACCACTGATTTAGAAGATGGTTGGAAGTCTGCCTGTTTGTCAAGAGGCGACATGCTGGTGCTATTGAATTCGGTCTTATCTTCCCTTTTTCTTCCTTTCCTCTAGGATCCTCCCTATTGGCATCCGAAAAAGACTAAGCCGTTATGAGACATGTCTTTTGATCCTCATTTGGTGACTTCAAAGGGTTGACTATGGTTGACTAGAGGACGATTAGTTTGTCTAAGGATGATGGAGGCCTTGATGTTCGTAGCTTGAATGATATGCACAAGGTTTTGATGTGTAAGTGGATCACCCGGATTTGGGGTTATTGCAGTAGTCAAGTGTGTTCTTTGGTTTGTAAGATTTATGGGCCGTTCCCATTTTTCCTGGTCCTTGTAAGCTTGATCTTATGCCATCCCTTTTTTGGTAGGGGATCTGCATAGTATTGCAAGTTGTACGTCCTTGGCTGAGGCTTTTTTGGGGATGGGAGCGGTTTTCATCTCTGGCTAGATGATTAGACTGAAGGTGGTGCCCTCAGAGTGTGATTTCCTCATTTGATGGCTTTAACGAGTGATCTAGACATCACAATGGATGATTCTTGGGACAATGCTTCTTTTTTCCCATGTTTTCATTCCAACCTTTCGAATCAATGAATGAGCGATCTGATGGATCTACTGTCAAATTTGGAAGGCCTAGAGGGCCTCTTGCAGGGGCACGATTGTCGGTGTTGGTTTGATGTCATGTTCTCCATCAGTTAGGCATCCAAGTCCTCGATGGGATCGATGTCTTTTAATCCATGTAATTATGTTGCTGATTGCCTGATTGTAGGAGGATGTGGCAGTGGAAGGTACCCACGAATAAATGTGTTTCTATGGTTACTATGATGCGGACGACTGATGGCAGGTGAAAGACACACGCTTCCTTTATGGTGCAACTTCTACATGCACTCGATGCTTGGAGGATGTAAGCCATCTTCGGCGATGAATCAAGAATTCGTATTGCTGTTCTTGCATATTCTTGATGAACCAACAGTTTTATATAGATGTGGAAGGATTAGTTTGGGAAGTAATTAGCCCCATTGACATCTCTTCATCTGCAAAAAATCTTAACATGAAAACATGGAAACCAAATTTTAATCTTTGAATAAGGACAACGAACATATATGTAGGGTTCCAAATGAATTGGATCCGTGGGTGTTTGAACGTATTTTGGTAGCACAATGGTTGCAACAGAATGCGATGCAAAAATTTGCGATTCTTTTGGGTCTCGTTGGCGGGGCATTGAGGATAGAAGTAGAGTCATTATTTCATGTTGGCCCTATGACTAGCTAAAAATGGGGTGATATTCGTCATGATCGGATTTATGATTAAATTGTAATTATGCATGCTATGTCTAGCTGATAGTTGGGCAATGTAATTATTTTTGGCTTTTATAGCCTTATACTTTTAATCCTGTGACTAAATAGTGATGTTTTTGGGCACACACCTATATGATAGAGGCCTTTTTTTCTCAAAAGAAAAAATCTTAACCTGGGAGAAAGGGACCGGATTTTGTTTAGTCAATGATAATTGTGCTTTTTTATGCAGCGGTGAAAACAACTGATTACCTCTTCTTTCCTTGTGAGAAAGCAAAAGATACATGGTCATTGCTGGGTACACAATGTTTGGACGCTAACAACCTAATTGGGTGTCCATAGTCATTTTTCAACTCTTGATTCTGCCCAAACAACGGAGTTGTTACTACTAATAACGGTTTTATGAGTGCTTTGGATGACGAGCGATGGAGTTATCTTTCAATCAAAGTGGTTTTATGTTGAGAATGTACTCCACTTTGCTAAGATTCCATGTAATATAAGGTCTTAAATCTCGGATTCCGATTTCGTTTCAAAAGACAAGAAAGAGAAATTCAATGGAACTTCAGTGGAATGGCTAGAATCTGATGAACTTACTTGAAAAATCATTTTTTTCTAAAATAAAGATTCTAATACTCTTTAACTCAATAAATGAGATAAAAATACATAGTTTTTTTGCTATCGTAAGATATTAACATGATATGTTATATTAAATTTCCATCCAATCACTCCAACAATAAAAAGTAGTATGCTGCTCAGAACCAAAATCAAATTTGGAACTGAAATTAGAAGCCATTAGTTTCACCTTTTGAACATGAAGAGAATTGTTACACGTGCAATAATAACGGAGAAAAATACAGCCCAACAAAAATACTAGCAAAATAATATCTTATGTAAGAAATTGAAAATTGAAATGATAACTTAGAACTTGTATCTAACCAAAATACTTTCAACTTAGAAAAATATTCTATTTTAGAAATAAAATAAGACACACACAAACAAACAATACACAAATCTTTCTTTCATATATGTCTAATCGATGCATTGAATAGTTTGTGATTGTAAAATATATGCTATACAGGACAAACAAATTAATTAACACCAGGAAACCACACAACATTCACAAGCACAATCTATATCCAATCTGATAGTAGGCAAATACTTACAATCACAAGATTTGGAAGGTTGTTAACAACCTAGCACTCCCACAACCGCATATACTCCTTATAGTAGAGAGAACCCGTAATAAAGCAAAGCCTTAATTTCAGATTTCGGTTTCGTTTCACCAAGAGTTCGAAAAGTGAAATTTTGAAAATTTTTGATGAAATCGTCTGAAATCTTGGAAATGACTCTAAACTTGACTTTTTTTCAAAAACTAAGATTTTTAATATTCTTAAGTCAATAAATAAAATAGAATGCACACTTATCTGTAAAATAGAATTGTAAATATAAGTTTTGAAGTATCATTGTCGTCATATTTATCACACATGTTGATATGTAGAGCAACACATTGCCTAGAGTTTGAACTGTATGCTAAACTGGAAGCATAAACTATGCTAATCACCTCGTCAATATGAATGTAGTGACAGATATAATAACTACTAATCAAAACATATATATCAAAATAAAGAAAGAACAAAAAAATAAAGCTTTTTGTTTAAAACTTGAATTTAGCTCTTAAATCTTATGTCTAACTGATTTGGTTTGGATTTAGATCTAAAATTTAGAAACTACTAAAGAAACTTCTTCAAACAATGTAAAACACTCTAAGAACTCAACACATCGGCGAATAAATAAGTGAAAATTCATCAATATATGCAAATTTCGATGAAAATGATGGGTAGGTTCCCTTATTTTTGTTGCTTCGTTGAAACGACATGCAATTTCGATGACATTTCGCTGATATTTCGTTGAAATTCTGGAAAAAGAAACGTTGGCTTTTTTCGATTATTCAAATTGCTTGCTAATTGCCATACATCCAATAAACTCTACTATAAATGTACTAAGCCTTCTCCCACTATAAGTAGGGTCGGCTACATGGATTCTTGCTCAAATCCATATTGAAAGATTTGACTATTTTTACGCTGGCCGTCGACTACCTAACGCAACCCCTGCAAGAGTGGGATTCGAACCCTGGTCTTTTGTGTGGTAGACACACTGTACTACCACTAGACCATTAAGTGGGTACCCAATAAACTCTACTATGACTGACAAATTCTTGGCTTCCATGACAAAACTTCTAAAAAAAAGTGCATACTTGGTGTTTTGTAACATCGAGATAATAACAAGTTTGTTTTGAATTCATTAAAGCAACTTGCAAAGATTGCCCAATCCTTAACCATCATATTTCATCCACTGCAAAAACACGAAGGAAAGGTACATGCGGACATTCATGCATGATCCCCCTGTTTAGATGAAAGGAGCCTCCCTTGAGTGAGTTAATTGGCACATCACATGATGTGTAGTCACACACCTTCAACCAACCAATCTACATATTAGGGAACTCTCTCTTTTGTAGAGAAATCTAGACAAAGTTTTAGTTAAGCATATTGTATGCCTTAGAGACCACCTTTCGAAGTTCCAGTGCATGGCTTATGCCTAAGGAACATAGGTGTTATGAATTTTGAGAGAGCGATGATGGCTACCAATTGAGAGAGAGAGGGGCATCACTATAGGGTCGTAGACGATCATCACTGGTGTTGGGAGAGAGAGAGAGAGAGGAGGGAGTCGGAGAGAGGGTGAGGGGAGATGCTCGGGGCTGCGGGGCCTCTTCCCTATGGCATTTGTATTCTGTGGTTCAACCTAGGTTTCCACACGATGAGAATAGGGCTCCATCTAGAGCTTTTGGAGCACTACCCATGCTTTCTCTCGCTGCTGAAGCTTTGCCTGTCGACTTCCTAGTTGCTGTTGCTCTGCCCGGTGGAGCTAGGGCTTCCTTCAGAGGTTATGGGGCTTCGCTCTATGGGGTTGGGCCTCCACCCTTTAGGGTTGGGGCTCTTTCTGCTACATCTTCCGCTGCTGGGTCCTTTGGGCCTGGGGTACTGTTGAATGCCGGTTGAGCATGGGGTTCGATTTCCCTGGACCAATCTGGAGGTCCATATGAGGGTGTTCGCAGACCTTCGCCTATGTCCAAGAAGGTCGAGAATGCCACTGCAGGGTCTGATGTCGTGGCCGCGGATGCTGATGAAAAGAAAGATGTTGGTGTTGCTGATGAAGATGAAGGTTGGAAGATTTTTGGGGGTATGTTTAGTCGGGGAACTCTCCTAGGAACCTTGCACCACCAACTCACCAACTGCCGCTGCTTAAAACGTGGTAAAATGGGGCCACTGTCGTTGCGAATGCAAGCTTCGCCAGGTGTGGCGGCCTCAGGGGTCTACCACCACGTGGACAAATGGGACCATATTATTGTTTTTGTCTTCTTCAGATGGTCCTTTGGTGGCCCCTCTTTCTACGGAGGAGTTTTGTCTGCATCAGTCGGGGAGCGCTCAAGTCTCTACGGATCATCGTTTCTCGATTTTGATTGCTTAGGTACATTGGGTGGTAGCTTGGATTTTATTGGAAGTTGCCTTGGGTCCTTGTTCATATACCGGTTCTCGGGAGATGTTGTCACCCTAGAGCTTGTGATTGCATGTATGCGTGGTCTCTCGACCTTGCAAACGAGGGTTTTGCTGGCGGCTGATGCTATGATCTCTGGGGTTGTGTTTAGGGATGGGGCATTGTTGTGCCGGGCCAACATGATTTTTCATGTTTTTGGTATGCTGTTAATTTCACAATGTCGTGAATGCTTCCAAAGTGCATTGCCAGACTCTGGGAAGGTGGTTGAGATTGTCTTGGATGATCTTCGTCAGGGAGAAGGCATTGACACATTGATTGTGGTAGAGGATTACAATTCTAGTCATATTTTTGAGGATGTATATGTGGTGGGTCGATATTTGTGGAGAGTTTGGAGAAGAGACAAGTACCTATCCCATACATTAACCTTATAAAGAATATGTATGATGATGCTTCATCTTGTGTAAGGATCCGGTCTGGGAAGACTAATTATTTTGACATTAGCATCATTCTGCATCAAGGTTAAGCTGTGAGTCCATTCCTTTTTTCTTCAATTATGAACGAGTTGACTAGTCACATTCAGGATGAGATACCTTAGTGTTTTGCTATTCGTCGATGATATTGTGCTGATTAATGCGACTAGAGATGGAGAAAATGAGAAGCTTGGGGTTTGGAACTTTGGTGACATGCCTTGGAGACATACCTTATCAACTTAGCATATCATTCTCGAACTTTCAAAGATTAGGTTAAGGTCGAAACTATACAAAACATAGGTTAAATCGTAAAGGGAACACATGAGGTCAAGAGTGTGAGAACGGATTGCAAGCTTGGACACCTTGGAAGACAACCACCCTTTATCATTTTTTGAATTAGAGGAGCATGCATACCGTGAACCGTCCGTGGAGGAAGAAGAAAAGCGAGAAGTAGCTTGAAAGCAAGAAACAAGACTGAGACGTCTCAATAATGGTGAAACAAATATAAAGTTCAATCACTCCTTTGCTAGTGGAATGATGTGACAGAATATTATTCATTCTTTCGTAGTTGATGGGGTTAGTTATATCGCAGAGAGGATATTGATAAAGTTGTTATGAATCATTACGAGAACTTCAGAAGGTGAATGGGGAGTAAAACCAGGCACCGATGAGGGAGAGGGGCAACAAGAATTTTTCCTGAGCAGTGAGTTCACTTGGTTCAGTCATAACGGAATATAAGGTCTGGTGTGCTATTCAAGACCTCCATGCAGATGGATGTACAATGTTATTTTACTAGGAATTTTGGGAGGTGCTTAAGGATGATATCATGCTTTGCTTTGAGGAGTTTGACACAAGCAATTTGGGGTTTGATAGAAGTAACATGCCATTGGTCCTCTTGATTCTAAGAAGCTCTATCGCTTCATATTGAGGACCTCTCTCTCGTTGCTTTTTCAAATGCTTTATATCTTGTTTTTACGAAGTATCTAGCGAATCGCTTGCGGTGCGTACTCGATGGAATTATTTTGCCAATACAAAACATCTTTCTTCCGACAGAAGATGCATGCTTGATACCCTAGTTATGACCTCTTAGATTATCTGAGTGGGGGTATCCTTCCATTCCATGTTTTTTGGGGAAAGTTAGATTTCTCATAGGTTTATACCAATGTAAATAGGCGATGCGTGTGGTTGTCTTTGAGATGGCGGTCTCCCTAAGAAGTGCTGGCTACGATGAAATGTTGTCTTAGTCAACGACCATCTACAACATGCATCTTTCAACCTCAAAGAGGAGTCGGACATGGATGCCCTTTAGCTACTTTTTGTATGCACTTGTTGTAAATGCTTATGTCGAATCGTGCTGTCATAGGTGGATTTTATGATTGAACCGTCGGGCGGACATCTCCATTCCTCTACTGTAGAATGTGAACAACACGATGTTCTTTGTAGACGGAGATGTGGTGGTAGCATGAAACACCTCTTTACTTCTTGAACTATTTGGAGATGTTTCAAGGCTAAAGATTAAAAAAGGAAAGTCTACCTTTTGGCCTTTTGGAAGCTCAACATGAAGAAATCGTTGGAATTTTATCTTCTCCTTAGTCTTACCCATAAGCATAAATTTTGTTGAGTAGATCCCTTTGATTGAGAAGTTAGAGAAGTGGTTGGCCTGTTGGAAAGCAACTAGAAAACAACTACTCTGATAAGGGGAAGACATTTGGTATGTTATGATGTCCATCTCAATTTTCTTCATTTTGATAAGATCCCGTGTGGTTGTTTAATAAGATCCCCAAGGCATGAAGCTTATCCAAGAGATGTTTTTTATTCTCATTTACATCATTTAGAAATGTTGAGATAGTTGTATTTATGGTTATTTCTTATTTTTATTTTCTTCATGTACCTCTTATGTAATTAACCCATGACTTTTCTCCTATATAAGAGAGCCCTAGGGTCTCTTCAATAACAAGTAATTCCATTCTTCCAACATGGTTTCAGAGCAACGGTCCTAGACCTGGCTTCTCGTATCCCACAAAAATCCTAACCCTACTTGCACGCCCCCACCCCTCCTCCCTCCCCTCCGTCGCCGACGACGACAGGCTGGAGAGCCGGAGTGGTCGGTGGTGGCCGACGGATGGTAGGGTGGGGGTGGGGGCGGGCGGGTAGGGTTTTTGTGGGATACGGGAACCCCGATCTAGGACCATTGCTCCGATACCATGTTGGAAGAATCTAATGACTTGTTATTGAAGAGACTATCATGATTTCAGACACATAAATCACGTTTTCCGACCCTAGACTTCAACAAGGATTGAAGAGGATGGTTGTACGAGCCTATACATATAACCACTCCTCCATATGTTTGTGTAGACTCGCTCAGAGTAGTCTACTACCCAGTCTTGTTCTGGATTTGTTTTTGTTAGAAAATAAAGAATGCGGAAGCGGAATGATAAACAGAGCATAAACTATAGAAAGATAAACTTGGAACGCAGAGATTTTTACGTGGAACCCTACTCTTTAAGGAGCGGGTTGAAACCACGGGAGCATACCTCAAAGGGCTGGTTGTGTCTATTACACTTTCTCTCTGGATCTAGGGGGTGAGGGGCTTCTTATATATCCCTCACCGAGTCTCCACATCCACAATTGGTTGATGTGAGACTAAAAAACTGGATATGGTAAATGGATCTTGGGAGGATCCATTTACTCATCTCCCATTTAAGTGACACATATAACAAATACTCCAACACTCCCCCTCAAGCTGGAGCATGCAATGCTTAGTTTGGACAAACAAAAAGAAATCTCAACTCACAATACAAGACACTACAGACAATATCAACTCGTCGCGCACAATTGTCGGATGTTGTCGAGGACGTTGCTTCTCATGCCCTGCAGATGAGGAGGAACAAACGGGCTGGAGTGCGAGTCAAACTGAATCTCCTAGTCGGAGAGCATGTGCTCTGTACTACGCCTGCCAACGTCACTACAACTGAAAATGAGTCTCCTCGTCGGAGTATTCTGGCCCGCCGCAACATGTGGATAATTGCTCCATCTCTGATAGGGCCAAACTGAAAAGCCGTGAAGACATCCTCGTCGGAGTCCACTGTTGCTGGAGAATGGAGTCTGAAAAAGCCTCATTGTCGGAGAATTGGGTCTCTTCCATACTGGATCAGAGAATGTCACTCTACACTGGAGTCCTTATGAAACCACATGAAAACCCTAGCCTGCATGGCATAGGGAATTTGATCTCTACTCTGGAGTCCCTATGGAACACATGAAAACTCTAGCCGAAACAAAAAAGACGGGGACCACGAATAACGATGGCAAACATGTGCACATCTGAAAAGAAGGCCGTATACATGTGCGTGTCTAAATCTGAATACTCAAAACCAATCTGACATCGAGTCTGAATTGACAACTATAGAGTCTGAAAATCTGAATGGCTTTTGAAAATCTGACTGGCTTCTGGATTGGAGAAACTGAATCTGTAGCCTGTGACTTTACACAATACTCCCCATTCTCCCATACTTGTCAAAAAACAATGACGTCGACCAAGTTGGGAGAAGGCAAATGAAGATGGGGAAAACAAAAATCAAATAAGCCGATAACAATTTTTCAGTTTTTCTACTCGCAATAAAATCTTCTTCTTTCTTTTTCTTTTTTTCGACGGTTTCCTCTCTTTTTTTAAATAGCCGTATGTATTTTTTTACCGTTTTCAAATGTTTTAGCTGTTTTTTAAATAGTCATCTTTTTTTAAACATGCCTCCTCTTTTTTTTAAATATGGCCTCTCTCCTTTTCTTTTCCTTCACACATATTTTTTAACAGGCCATCAACCCACTTGGGCTAAATAGTAGCAAAAATTTATTTTTTTTCGCATGGCCTAAACTGCCCCCTCCTATTTAGGGTTTCCTGATATGGAACCCCAGATCACCGCCCCCACGATGGGGTTCATACTTATGGCGCGCCGCCCTCGATGGGGGCCCCTGTTCTTCGCACACCGCCAAGAGGAGGCCTCGCCTGCACGAGGGAGGAGAGGACGGCGCCGTCTGCTGCCTGGAGTACGCGCCTCCTGTGCGTTTGGAGAAGACCCGCCTGTGCGAGAACTGCTCCAACATCCAACCATGCTTGGAGTAGGGTCTGGTCTGGGAGAGATCAATGGAAGAATGTGGGGTCCTGGAAGAAGAGGGCGACGCCGCTGTGTGCCACCTAGAGCCGCACGAGCTTCTTGGTTGAGAGGAAGGAGCCTCCGCCTGGAGCCTTAGAGGGCATCGTCGCTTGGTGATGCTTGGAGGAGGAGGCGTACGCGGTGCTCCTTCCTCGGAGCTGCGCCGCCTGAAGCCTCTCCCTGATGGGGCTTTTCTCGTGCGCTCGAAGATGGCGATGCCACTGGGAGGTCTTCGCTGTTAGCAGGAGGATGCACGAGCTCAACAATGGAGCTCTTCCTGGATGGAGATGCACGCGTGCGGAGGGGATGTGCCGCTTGAGAGGAGCGGTGCGGCTTCGTGCGAGGGCACTCGATGGGGCTTCGAGGGAGGAGTCCCTGTCGCCTGCGCTGGGAAAGGAAGTTCACTGCCTGGGGTGCTTTACGCCATGCCCTAGTCTCCTTTGAGCCCACTTGACATCCCCATGGTGATCCCACCATCTACTGTTTCCCCTTCCGAAATCTTGGAGAGAGTGTCGAAGTTCTTCAAAGAGATTAGAGAGGTTAACCCTTCTGACGAGCCAATGAATTCATCTGTTTCTTCGAGCATCCATGACGACTATGAGAAGGATGAATATGAGAGGGAGCTAGCTATTCGAAAGGGGGGCGTATGCATCCCGCCGCCTTCTAGCCTGCAACAAGTAGACCTTGAGATCGGAATGCACCCTGATGGAAGTATTGAACGGAAACCTGGTTCTAGCAGCTCTCGAAGCTTTGAAACATCGATCTGGAGGTCGATGTTCTTGATGCTGAATCTTCATGTGTTCGGGATTGTAGATCTAGGGTTTCAGAAAACCCTAGATGCCCTATAACTTGATCTTGACAATCACAATCATGAACGAACACTAATAGATCTGCATCGATCTTCCATAAATATATGTTGGCAGAAATTTAGTGTTTCAAGAAACCCTAGAATTGAATATCGACCTTGAACACGAACATATCTTTGAATAAAGGTCATGTGGAGATCTTTGCTCCTTCGGTGGAGAGAAATGGGAGAAAAGGAGATAGAAATTATGAGAGGAAGGGAAGGAGACTTGGGTGATATTTATAAGGGGAGGAAGGGGTTTCAATTGTTGACAAGTGGAGATGAGCAAAGGTCATGTGGAGGGACAACAGACTGTATTTTTTTTATTTTTATTTTATTTTTTAAACCTTTCTTTCTCTCTTATTTAGAATACCAAGTCGTCTGTATTTCCACCCCGAGTCTTGGATTTTGATGTACAATGGCTCGTTTTGACTGTCTCTGAATGACGATCAAGATGTATATAACATTCATATATTTGGATCGAAGATGAAATCTCGAAATTTCCGAGATACGGTCTTGGTTTGTGACTAAATTTTGTGTTTTTAAATTATCAAACAACCTTCGATCGATGAATGGTCGATTTCGTGGGTCTTATTTTGTCGAGACGAATTTTATGATGATCTCGGATTATTTTTACGATTCCCAATAGCGTCACGACTTTTCTGGTGCCACACTTTACGGTGCAATTGATTCTTGATCGATTGATCCCAAATAAATTTTGATTGACGATCTATTGATCGATTTAGATCATTTATTATTGATTGATAGTTTTATCGGATTATATGGACCTTAACCGGGTCGGTTTTGGGTTATTTGGATTGAAGTGTCACAAATATAAAAACCTCAAAGGGAGTCTCGTCCTCGAGACTCGAGTCAAGGTCACTATGTATTTTATCTGGATTTCATCTGGCCAAAAAAATCTCAAAGGATTTTGAACCTATAAAAACATCAAAGGAAAAACAAGCCATATTCTTTCAATATATAATTAAATGGGCTTGTTTTAACAACTATTTGAAAAGAGTTGCGGGTATCATACTCGCATGTCTGCTTTAGTCTCCCATGTTGCCTCTTCGACACCATGTCGATGCCACAACACATTGACTAAGGGAATCTCTTTGCTATGAAGCTTCTTCAAAGCACTGTCGAGTATCTGCATTGGCCTCTTCTCGTATGTCAAGTCGGTCTCCACGTCAAGGTTCTCGTAGTTGATGATTCGTCGAGGGTTGTGCACGTATTTCCTCTGATTAGATACATAAAAGACATCATGCATAGCTGATAGGTGTGGATGAAGGGTTACTTGATAGGCTACCTTCCCTACAAGAGCAATAATCTCAAATGGGCCAACATATCGTGTCGCCAACTTGCCACGAACACCAAATCTCTGTACTCCCTTCATGGGAGATACTCGTAGGAACACACAATCTCCTTTCCGTGTTTACGGGAAATTTCATCAGTATGAAGGATTAAGTTGAATATTGATAAGTCACGCTTTGAATGGATTAAGAGAAGATGTTTAGATTATCTGAAACGCTGAATCTCTTCTCCGACAGTCTACGTAGATCTTCTAGCTGCTCCTAGTCGTCATAAGCTTTCACGTCACAAGGTCAATAGTCCTCACAGCCTCTTTCAACAGATTTACAGAGTAAAGAGTGTGTTCACTTACTTCATGCCAACTGAGAGGTATAAGGCATCTCCGCCCGTATAGGGCTTCGAATGGCGCCATGTCGATACTAGAGTGATGGATATTGTTGTACGTTAACTCTACCAATGGCAGGTGGTCCTTCCAGGACCCTTTTCACTCTAGAGTACATGCACACAGCAAATCCTCAAGTATCTGTGGATGGTTTGCAGAACTCATTTTCAGCTCTGTCTGTAGTGCTGACATGAACTGGTGTCAGTAGTGAGAAGTAAACCTCGAGTTTCTGTCAGACACTACCTTACATTGTATACCATGAAGCCTGATAATGTTCTGTACATACAATCTAGCCATCCTAGATGGAGTGTAGGTCATGCTGACATGTATGAAATGGACTGACTTGGTCAATCTATCAACAATGACCCAATAACATCGTGGCCGTTTGGTGTCCTCTTCAGTCCAGTGACAAAATCCATATAATTCATTATTTTCCCCCAACAAAGATTAATGGAGTTAGGGTAACATGAGGGGTGACGTCAAGGACGATGAGGGAGGCTGGGTGGTCGTGCGCAGGCGAAGGGTGGCTTCGCATAGGCGGGAAGCGCCGCACGTGGGGGCCTTCTCCAACCCTTACGGGAAGGGCTGCTTCCGATTTGGCTCTCGATCGCACTGGGCTCAAAATTGCCGGGAGCCAATCCGCTGCTTTCGATGCTGTCGCTTCTCGCATAGGACCATCTCATGCCCGTTGAACTGGTGCTCTACACAAGATGCTCATCGGAACGATAGGGGCATGATGGTCGGCGAAGGCGGTGGGCTGGGGGAGGCGCTTTTCCAGGGCACGTCCGATGTGGGTCTGGTCTTGGTGGCCTTGTTCAGAGGAGATATAGTACAATTGTCGCCGTGGCGCGTTCTCGCGAGGGGGTTAGAAGAAAAGTTTTGCGTAGAACTACTCCAGTGGTCTAAAGAAGGTTGGACGAGTTTACGTTTGTGGCGTCCAAGGACTGCAGATGGCCTTCTGCAGCCGAAGCCACTAGATCGGGTCCAAGTGAAGGGAGTTCCTGTGGTCATGCGTAGCCTCCCGATCATCCATGAGTTGTTAGGGGGAGAGGTGGAAGTTGTCGACATCGTGTCCACAGGATGCTGTCCGGGATAGCCTCTGGATCCTATCCTCATGGTGAAGAATCTTGATCCAAAGTTGCTGGGAGGGAGGAGGTGTCGGTAGGCGGGGAAGAGCTTTTTCGTCGAGTTCACCTCGGTGGAGCTCGAAGCGGGGCGGAAGAACCGAGATATTCGAAGCTTAGCCATGGAGGTGGGGGCTCCGTCTGGTGTCGAGTGGAAGCGGTCACCGGGTGACTTGGCGGGGTAGTCTGACCGGCATGCGGATGGCAACCGGCAGGCGGAAAGCGGTCCGGCATTTTTGGCGGGGACGACTCCTCGTTTCTCGCACATGAT
This sequence comes from Ottelia alismoides, assembly GCA_037367405.1. NCBI lineage: Eukaryota > Viridiplantae > Streptophyta > Magnoliopsida > Alismatales > Hydrocharitaceae > Ottelia > Ottelia alismoides. Next base: position 210,953 of record JAZKJV010000553.1, read on the forward strand.
CCGTTTCGAGACCATCAGCCTTCCGATTCTGGAGGATCGTTTCGATTCTCGAAACCTTTCGCTAGCGGCGAGATCTTTACCTCATGCTGACGTGGCGCTGAAGGTGATGGAGGATCCTGGTGGACACGCCTTGGCAATTGAAAGGGCGGGCCCATCGGTCGAGACGGGTCAACCCGCCCTGAAGAGGGTTTCGGAGCTCCGGGTGCGGGGCCATTACAACGACGAGCGGGTTCGAGGACCCGCAGTGGGTCTGAACCCGATTGCGCTTCCGTTTTCTTGTCGGAGGCCTATCTGGGCGAAGGGTGGCTCCTCTCTGAACCTTTCAACCACTGCCCTCTCCAGGGTGCTGTGATTCTTGATGGGGGTGAAGGGGAGGGTGGGGATGGTTCGTCGAGGGATGAGGAAGGGTCGAAGGAGGGCAAGCTGGATGAGGGTGTAGGGGGCCTGGAGTCCATCCGCGAGGAAGGCTCACCGCAGGTGGGGGTCTTGGTGGAAGGCCATCAGATCGCTGACGATATAATTGGCGAAGATGGGTGGGGGGGCTTGGAGGGGGAGGCCCCCAGGTTCGGGGCCAGCTATGTTAGGAAGGCTAATCTAGAAAGAAAACAGCGGAGAACAGCAGTGCTAGCTGAAGCGGAAGGGGAGGCAAACGACCAAGTTACTCTGCCAGCCATCCTTATCAATCAGAGCGGATTCTTTGTGCTGGATAGGTCTGTGGCTGTGCAACTGGGCCTGATACCACCTAGACAAAACAAATTCCATGCCTATGAAGATTCTATCATGGAACGTTAAGGGTTTGGGGCGGCCTGAAAAAAGAATGGGGATGTGGAACTTAATTTCTGATGTCGGTGCGGATGTCTTTCTGCTACAAGAAACAAAGCTATCATCACGTTTGGAGCCTGGCTGAGATGGAGGCGCAAGGCGCCTCAGGCAGTCTGTTGTCGGGGTGGAGGGATGCTTTTGACCTGCTGTAAGAAATGAAATCTCCGTCCTGCATGTCGGTACTACTGCGACGGAGCGATGGAATCGAGTTACTTATCACGAATGTCTACTTCCCGAACAATGGTGAAAGGGGAGCTCTGGCTTCTGGGCTTCAGCATGTGGGCGACTCGAGAAGAACTGTGATTTGGCTTATCGGGGGTGATCTCAGCGTTACACTGATCCCGGACGACCGACCGCAGAGAGGGGGAGGCAGGGACCCTGGCTCGGAGGAGTTCCGCATGATGATTCACTCTTTGGGGCTGTCGATCTTAGATGCGGGTGGCTGGCATTCACCTGGCGTAATGCGCGATCACGTTCCAGATTAGACAGATTCTTGCTTTCTCCAGAGCGAACAGAGATGTTTCCGCTTTCGAGGGTGTGGGCCCTTCCTCGGGATCATTCGGACCATACTCCAATTATATGATCGTCTGGCAAGGATCAACCACCAGATTTTTTTCCGTTTTGAATGAAGCTGGCTCCTGGAGGAGGGATTCAGGGAGATTGTGGTGCAACAGTGGAGGGAGTCTACGATTGAAGGCTCGGCTGTCTCAAGCTGGCAGCGAAGCTCATGGCTTTGAGGTCTTTCCTCACAACATTCAGGAGGGAGCTGAGGAAAAAAAGGAGAACGAAGAGGGCAGAGGCCTGGGGTTTCTAGATTAGACGGCTTGGATGATGCGAGAGGACTTATTGATTGCGAATTCAAGGAGAGGCAGGAACTTCTAGAGGTCTTACTGCTTAAAGATAGAAAACAGGAGGTTCAACGATGGCAAAGATCCAGACATAAATGGCTAAAAGAGGGGGACACCAACACGAGATTTTTCCATTTCGTGGCCTCTGGACGTCGGAGGCGGAACTATATCCACGACATCATCGTGGGAGGCGTTCGTACCTCGGGTGAGGCGGTGATGTGGTGTTCTTTGAAGGGGCATTTCGTCCAGGCGACGAGAAGTAGGAAAGGGGGCGGGTGGGGGTGGCTGGGGACTGGTGTGGAGTCCTTGTCGAGTACGCAGGCTGAAGGCCTTCTGGCTGCTTTTTCGGAAGAAGAGGCGAAGCAAGCTGTATGGGGTTTGAATGCAGATGGTGCTCCTGGCCCAAATGGCTTCTCGGTTCTGTTTTACTGTGAGTTCTGGGATCTGGTGAAGGAGGATCTGCTGGATGTAATGAATGAATTCAGAGAGGGGAATAGAGGGCTTGAGAAGATTAACCGGGCGCTCCTGTTCCTGTTACCAAAGAAGGAGAATCCTCTGCGTGTGGAAGACTTCAGACCTATTGCGCTGTCTAACGCAATCTACCTCATTGTTGCGAAGATTTTGGCGACAGATTGAAGGGGGTTTTGGATTCGGTTGTGCTTCAGGGTCAATCCGCTTTCATCCCAGGGAGGCAGATGGCGGATGGTCTAGTGTTGGCGTCAGAGATCTGTATTGATTGGAAGCGGACGAAGGCGAGAGGTGCCCTTTGGAAGATTGACTACTCGAAGGCTTATGATTGTGTCGACTGTCGACTGGAGGTTCCTGTGTCTCTCCTTGAGGAAGAGAGGCTTCCCTGACATATGGGTGGACTGGATGAAACGATGCGTCACCACATCATCCTTCTCTGTCTTGGTGAACGGCAAGCCAGAGGGCGGCTTCTTCCAGCCGCAGCGTGGCGTAAGACAGGGGTGTCCGCTGGCACCCATGTTGTTCATACTGGTGGCGGATGCTTTGGGAGTCCTGTTCAGGAAGGCTGTCGATGTGGGCTGGTGTGAAGGTTTCCGTAAGGACGACATCTCCATCCCTCTATTACAATATGCGGACGATACGATTCTCTTTCTCGCCGGCACTGAGGATCATAATACTAATGCGGCGCATTTGGTAGACATTTTTGGAGAACGTTTGGGCTTGGAGATCAACAAATCGAAATAGACAGTTGTTTCTTTTGGGCTAAACGAGGAGGAACGTGTCACCATTGCAAGGATTACTGAGTGCTCCTTGGGGGAACTCCCCATCCCTTACCTGGGGCTCCCTTTAGTTGACGGGAGGCTAAGGAGCTCTGATCGGGATGAGGTCGTTAGGCGGATGGAGCAGAGGTTGGCTGGGTGGAAAGCGGTCACCTTATCTAGAGGGGGGAAGTTGATCCTTCTGAAGCACGTGCTATCAGCGATACCTATCTTTTTCTTCTCTACTAGACTGATACCGGTGGGGGTTAGAAGATTCTTCTGATCTGATGGGAAACAACATGGACCAGGTATGCTCCTCGTAAACTGGGAGGAGATCATAAGGAGCCGCAATGATGGTGGTCTTGGCGTCCGGGATGTGGAATGTATGAATAGGGCGCTCATCGCCAAGTGGGTGATCCGCATCAGGGGTCTGTCTTCATCTCTGGCTGCTAGATTGTTAAGGAGGATTTATGGAGTTAAAGGAGAACTGCTGGCAAAGAGAATGCGCTATGAATCTTTGCTTTGGGCCGGGATCCGGGAGATATTGCCTTTATTGACGCCGAGTCTCAGACCGAAACCGGAAGATGGTCTCCTTTTTCGATTCTGGCGAGATGGCTAGACGGGAGAGGGCACTTTGGAGGGCAGATATCCGTGCCTGTTCCCTTTAGCGGTTATAAGGGGCACCACTCTCTCACAGATAGCGGATGCGGGAACATGGACGCCACTCTTTATGGTCGATCTCTCCGATCAGCGTTCGGAGGAATTCTTAAGTATGTTAGCAGAGCTTCCACCGTCAGGAGACTTCTCGCAAGACCGAGATCACTTTCAGTGGATGGACAACAATCTCTCTGTGAAAAAAGTTTATAGAGAGCTGAGGTCACGAGTTGTGGATCGAGATGGGGATCTGTGTCATGACATGAAAATTGTGTGGGCGATGAAGATCCCGAATAGAGTAAAGATCTTCCTATGGTGCATGAGACGGGGCCGTCTATGTGACAAAGCACAGAGGGGGCGGCTGTTCGGATTTGAGGACACTCAGTGCGATAGATGCGGAGAAGCGGAAGAGGATTCAAATCATGTATTCTTCAGTTGCCCTGAGTCTCAACGAGTTTGGAGAGAAATGGGAATGGCTCGGGTGGTAAGCGAGGGGTCATCGGTTTTCTGGACATCCATTAGGTCGATCGGCGCAAATTCTACGAACGATTGCTCGAAGGCTTTCGCGGATTTCTGGGCCATTTGGTTAGGTCGGTATGATTTGATATTCCACAACCATAGGTTTTACTTTGAAAACGTGGTGGCTCACTGTAATGCGCTTTACAATTTCTAGCTCTTGCGATAATATTCGGTATTGTACTATAATTTTTTATTAATGAAACTCTCTTGGCGGTGACCCTCAAAAGGTGGGGGGAGGGTTCACCCGTTCCTTTTTTCAAAAAAAAACTCTCCCACTTCCACTTAGGAATGGGGAGAGACTATAATAACCTTGGTGGTCTTATGTGCTCATCCTTGACCATCTGACAGGTCAAGCATTTGTTGACATGATGTGCCACATCGCATCCCATCCCACCAGAAATGTTGACGCACATCATGATACATCTTCTTTGTGCCAAAATGAATAGACAATCGTGAACTATGTGCCTTATCAAGAATATCTCTGCATAATTACTCATTGTTGGGCACAACGACCCGACCAACCTTCTACAAAATGGACTTAGTCACCACAAAATTATCACCTTTGTCCTTGATGGAATGCATGTATCCATCTCAAATCCAAGGATCTGTCCTCTATCCTTCTACTATGCGATCCCAAAAACTATTGAATGCGGATGCACGACAATATATATGAATGCACTCTCATGAAGATGCCAATTAGTGAAAGCTACGGGCATATCCCATGTATATAACTAGTTTGTCGTACGTGCATGAGCTCTCCTACTAAGTGCATCTGCCACTATGTTTTCCTTACCGGGATAGTAAGAGATCGTGCAATCAAAATCCTTCAGTAGCTCAAGCCACCTGTGATGTCTCATGTTCAGCTTCTTTTGATCAAAGATATGCTTCAAACTCTTGTAATATATGAAAAATCTCAAAATTCACCTTATAGAGATAGTAGCGCCAGATCTTCAAAGCGATGACAACTGCCGCCACCTCCAAGTCATGGATAAGGTAATTCCGCTCATGCGGCTTCAACTGATGTGATGTGTAAGCAATTACGTGACCTTGCTGCATCAGAACTGCTCTTAAGCCTTCACTCGAAGTATATGTATACTGCATAATTCTGAGTGCCTGAAGGAAGTGCAAGAATAGGTACAACCGTCAGTCTTTCATTCAGTGTCCTGAAGGCTTGTTTGCATGAATCATCCCAAATGAAAGAAACTCCCTTCCGTGTCAATTGTGTCAAGGGAAGAATAACTCGGGAAAAACCACTTACGAAACGTCTGTATAGCCCGCTAGTCCAAGGAAACTTCGAATCTGAGTGACTGTCTTAGGCTGCTCCCAAGACATGACTGCCTCAATCTTCACACGGTCAAATGCGATACTTGCTCAGAAATGACACGCCCGAGGAATGAGACCTGGGATAACCAGAACTCACATTTGCTCAGCTTGGCATACAACTTGTGCTCTTGAAGTGTGTTCAGGACCATCTTTAGATCATTTACGTGTTCCCATTCATTTCAGAGTGTATCAACACATCGTCAATGCACACAACCACAAACTTGTCCAAGTATGAATGGAAAATCATGTTCATCATGTCCACGGATGCTGCAGGGGCATTTGTGAGCCCAAACACCATCACAACAAACTTGTAGTGCCCATATCGAGTCTTGAATGCTGGCTTCAGAATATCTGACTCTTTAATCCTCAGCTGGTGATAGCCAGATCGGAGATCGATCTTTGACAACACCAATGATACCTGTAGCTGACCGAACAAGTCATCGATGCGTGGCAGAGAATAACGGTTCTTTACTGTTTTCTTGTTCAACTATTTGTAATCTATATATAATCTTATCGATCCGTCCTTCTTCTTGATAAAAGGAACGGGAACACCCAAAGGTGTAGTGCTCGGCCTCATGAAACTCACGTCAAGTAACTCCTGCAACAACACCTTCAGCTCTCTCAACTCTGCTGGTGCCATGCGGTATGGAGTCATCGAGATTGGCTGTGTATCTGGTAGTAATGTGATGCCGAACTCAATCTCTCTCTCAAGCGGTAAACATGACAAATCATCAGGAAAGACATCAGGATAATCTGACACCCCGATGTCCCGAGCCATCGTCTCTCTATCAGATGTCTCTCGGACAAATGCTAGAAATATGTTGCATCCTCGATCTATGAGTCTTTAAGCTATCAACTCTGAAATGTACTCCATTTTGGGGTCATGTAATGTATCATCAAAAGTAAACTTGGGTAAGTTCGGAATCCTGAAGATAATCGTCTTCCTGAAGCATTTATTCAGGACATGATGTGCTGACCGCCAATCCATGCCCAAAATCAGGTCAAACTTGTCAAGTTGTAGTAGCAGATAGTTTGCGATCATCTCGTGACCACCAATCAACATTGGTACCTCTCTGACTATCAATCTTATGATGAACAACTGACCACCTGGCCCATGTATGTGCGTGGAGGATCTAGAGCCTCTGTAACTCTACCTACTAAAGATAGAAATCTCGAAACTCATTCATCGCTCCAGAATCAATTAAAACATAGAAAGGTCGGCTCTATACGTCATGGTTCTGTGTAAAAATCAATATTATTAATTACAATAGTTGGTGTTCGTGGATAACTCTAGCTGTGCTTTTCTCTTCTTGTAATACATAATGGAAATTAGTTGCTAATGGTGACATCTGTGGTCATTGATTTTGAATGTCATATTTCCCTTTCGGACGTGCGACAAGTCGGAGGACTGACGCTATCCAAGAATTAATGCGATCGGAACTATAACACTACAAATGTTTGTAGTAGGATACCACTGCTCTGATACCAAACTGTGATGCCTGCGGTTTCGGGTTACCCTTTACATATTACTCGTAGTATCATGTTTGCCAGAGATCGCATTAGGGTATCGAATTTGTGGAAAAAAATTTTCGCGTTTCAAATGACATTCACACTTAACTAACAAGCCACAAAATCAACAATGTGTCATCAATTTATATTGCAATAATTTCCATATAAATTTACATGTGTTAAAAGAAGCTGTATTATGTACATGTATCCCAAATTGTAGAGAAGAGATATAAAAGCATTATTATTATCCTAAACATAAACTATAACATGTGTACCTGTCGAGAGTAATTGCGAAAGCTCGGATTCAACTGTCAGACTATTGCGATGCATGTACTTATTCTTCATTCCATGTATTGGGGAGAAAAGAATATCAATGAAAATTGAGCACAATCTAATTAATTAAAAATAACAGGTAATTTAATGGCTCCAAAAGAAAGCAAGTAGATAGGGTTTGATAATTAAATTTAACGAGCTACTTGCATGGAAACTGATTTTTCAAGTTGTTTTGTAGCTGAATCCCCTATCTTACTCATCCTACCTTAACTACCCATAATTAACATTTTCATATATTGATTATATGACCCATATTTAAGCTATCACCTGCTCTTTGAAAGCTTGAATGGGCAATTTACTCTTATCAAAAAGGTGCCTCGACGCATTAGCTTTTTGACTTCCCTATAATCTTCTAGTCCAGATCAGCTCGACGAACTGGAGTCGGGTAAAGCTTTTTTTATTAATTTTAATTCATGTTTGATGGATCTTGATAATATGGATGATGAGTCTCTGATCTGGTCTTTGTCTTTATCTAATCTCTTAAGCTTAGTGGATAGTCTGTGATATTGGTCTGAGTGTGACCTCACACTATGACTCTAAGGCGTAAAGAATGCCTTAGGGTTGGGGGCCTCCGTAGGCATGAGGTGGAGTGAATGCGTCCTAACTAAGTTCTCAACACATCCACTAGTTCCATCTAACAACCGTAGTTTCAAGTATATAACCTTATAAGATTTCCATTCTTTACTATCCTATTTCAAATTCTTTAATTTATAAAATGTTTATTATGAGCGAGGTGATTTAGATCTCTTTCCGATGTTTATGAGTCATGTGGATGTATCTTACTAAGTGTAAGTGATGTATCTCGTTTTATGATTCTTTTCTTGTTAAATTTCTCAAGTTCAGTGGATAGTCTCTGGTCTTGGTCTGGTGAGACCTCACACTATGACTCTAAGGCAGTAAGGAAGCCTTAGCATTGGGGTGCATCAATAGGCATGCGGTAAAAATGCATCATAACTAAGTTTCCAACTCATCCACTAGCTTTTCTGACAATCGTGATAGTATCTTTTAGTCCGATAAAGATGATTTTCATAATATGATCTTTTCTCTTCGCCAGGACTTATTGGCGGAACAACTAGCTCAACTGAAACTTAGCTCAACTGTAACCATACTCAACTGTAACCAACTCTTAACTGTAACTAACTCAATTGTAACCAACTCTCAAGAACAGTAACCAAAACTAAAGCGGTGAGGAAGCCTCCGAAGAGACCCTTCCCTCTCGCCCACCCAGTGGAAATGACAGTCCAGGGGAGGGCTAGGCCTACTCCAAAATTATGCCGCTGAGATAGGAGGGAGACTTTCTGGAACAAGTCACTCAAAAAACGAGCCTGATCGGTACGGGAAAACGAGCTCGAAAAAATCAAAACCGTGGGCTCTCCAGCCTAGGCATCCTAAAGAACACTGGGTCAACGGAATTGGTCTAAAAGAAAACCTGTGAATCCCAAAGAGGCTTAAAACTGCGAGCGCTCGCGAAAAACTGAGGAAAAGACTGGGATCCGAGACCCGCACACTAAGCGGTCACTGTCCTAACTGGGCTTCCTATCTCCCGCCCAGCTGAGGGTCACCGCACCCTCGCACAGTCAGGTGTAAAGGTCACCATGAATGGCACTCTTAATTATTACACATCATTGAATCACCATTGCTGATTTGATTCCTCATCCTTTCTCAATCCTTTTGTGGTTGACTATATAGATCTAGGTCTTTTGTCAATAATTCTGTCATTAGTCATTTATAGTTAGTAAAGTATACCTAAAAGATTAATTCATGAAGATGATCGGTCCTTGTGGTCACAAGTTATCACTTCTAAAATTATGAGATTATCATATATTCATTGGATCTGGATCTAAGTTTGATTCAATGCAGAAATTTCGCTTTTCTTATTTAACTCACAATTTAGTGGCATGATTATTAATCTATAAGTCACTTGTATGAAAATACCTCGATGTTCTCATTTTTCTGATCATGAGATTAGAAGCTAGTTTATTAGATCTGGATTCAAGTTTAGATTATTGTAAAACTTCATTTTTTTAATTTAGTTATGAGATTAAGTGTTTCTCATTTAATTCTAAAATTTATCTCAATGTGGTTTTGCTGCCATGATCCACTATGTCCAGCCTTCGCGTGTTGTAATTTCTATGTGGGCATAACTTGGCAACTGACAAAGTACAGAAACATCATGTTAACAAATGGCCATCCTCAATATGCAACAACTGCCTAAAGAAGAAGATCGGGGAACTTCATTTGTTTCTCTTTTACATAAACTAGTGCAATAACCCGCGCTTCGCTGCGCGATTGATGTCACTTATCCCTTTGTCATATTCTTTAAAGTACTTTATTTTTTGTTATAGTAGTGCAAAATTGTTTGTTTCCCTTCGTATTTTTGTAAAGTATGATGTAGTAATTATCCTCTCTCTCCATTCATTATGTTATTTTTATTGTCTTCATTCCATATAAGAGGAAAATGGGGCTCCCAACAGGTTGCCCGACCCCCAATTTTTGACTATTTTTTTATTTTTTGAGAGATGGAGTAAATGAGAAGCTTGAGGTTTGGAGACATGCATTGGAGACTAAAGGCTTTCGTATAAGTAGGGCTAAGACGGAATATATGGAATGCACCTTTGATGGAAGCAATGGTGAAGGAATCGAGGTGAAGATTGGTGACGATAACATTCAGAAGAGAGATTCTTTTAGATATCTGGGATCTATTTTGCAACATGATGGGGAAATTGATGGAGATGTTACTAATAGAATAAATGCAGGCTGACTAAAGTGGAGAGGAGCCTCCGCTGTTCTTTGTGATAAGAAAATTCCTTTAAAAATTAAAGGAAAGTTTTACAAAGCAGCCGTGAGACCTGCTATGCTTTATGGTTCTGAATGTTGGCCTGTGAACCATAGACATGTGCAGAGAATGGCTGTAGCAGAAATGAAAATGCTAAGATGGATGTGTGGACATACACGTAAAGATCGGATTCGGAATGATGCAATTAGAAAGAAAGTTGGTGTAGCTCCGATCGAGGATAAGATGCGAGAAAACCGCTTAAGATGGTTTGGTCATTTGCAAAGAAGGTCAACTGATGCACCGGTTAGGAGATGCGAGTGTTGGGATGTTGAGCCGGCTAAGAGAGGGCGAGGACGGCCCAAGAAGTGTTGGAAAGAGACTATACGAAGGGATCTTAGCTTTTTGGATATAAGTCCGGGATTGACCCAAGATAGATCTGAATGGAGGCGAAGAATCCATGTAGCCGACCCTACTTAATTGTGGGAAAAGGCTTTATTGTTGTTGTTGTTGTTGTTGAAAAATTCCACCATGTATTTTCATCATTATATTCTCTAATATATCATTCCGATTTCGTTAGAAATAAAGACTCATATGACCTCCATCTAGAACAGGTCGATTACATCAATTCTAAGACCGTTAAAATTACATGTTCTAGATGGAGGACATAGGAGTCTGTCTCTAATGAAATTAAAATGACATACTAAAGAGATATAATGATAAGAATACATAGCGATATTTTTTAAAAAAATGAAAAAATTAGCCAAAATATCGGGTGGTTGCAGCCCCATTTTCTCATTCAATATAATCTTTCCTCGTATAATAGGAAAATGACTCCTATTATTTATGTTTAAAAATTTACGTTTTTTATTTAAGCTTATAATCAAATGGACACAAGATACATGTGTTGAGGTTAGTAAGAAAATTCAAAATAAGATATAAGTATGAAGAGTTGAGGGCTAACACACGACTACATCAATTTACAAAAATATAGTCAATAAAATATATATTACATACATCAGATAATACATATGTATGAATTAGTTTTATCATAAGGATTCAATTTGTAATATTGGATTTCAAAAGTTATGTTAATAATTTGGAATTAGTTATAACTAATCGGTTAAATTGTTTTGACTTCTATTTGCAAATGAGACATATCTTTCAAGTGTGTGCACATACGTGCACGCACTATGATTCCAGCACATCTTGCCAATGAAATAATATCCCTAATGTATTGTATATTCCCCCACAACTCCTACAAATTCATCTCGTCTTACACAGTCGACCTGCAAGAATTGGCTATAGAGTCGTGTAAGAGTTAGTAAGTTTGCATGAGTTGTGGGGTAAATATAAACAGTACATGAATTGTCGTGTAATTGACAAAATTTATAGTAGTCATATACACGCATACATATGTTGTGAGAGAGATGTCTGGAAAAAGAATAGTAAAGTAGTTGGGGCACAGAAAAAAGCAGTCACATGTCAACTCTTGGTTTGGATATAGTATATCAAGAGAATGATATAAACAACCAATGACATATATTTATTAACATAAGTTTTATAGGGACACATATATTTTTGACATTTGTCTCAATACGACATTTATCTCTATATAAGTCTTAGTTGAATATATATCAATAAAAAATATGTTGAAAATTATATATTGTATTAGAAATTAACTTATTAACTTTCCTAAAAACTTCTTCTAATTGACATTATTTAGTTATGATTAATATGAGAAAGTTACAGAAGAGATGTTTGCATACATATTTGTAAATATTAGCATAATAAATATGATAGTTTTTTCAATATTAAAATATAAATGATATTTTTTTTATAAATAATTCTCCTGAACTAATTTATAGTGTTCATCATGAACTAATTTATAGTGTTCATCCTTTATCTTTTCAAAGAAGTTCTATTATTTTTTAATATAAAAATCTATTGGTGTTATATATCACATTTTATAATACTTGTAAAAAATAAGAAGAAACCAAAATTGAATGTACTTTCAAGTATAGAAAGGCGATCCAAAGAAGTAAAAAATAAAAGAAAGAAAATATGTATCTTCTATGTGTTATATTATTTTATATTGTATTTAATATTTTATTATTATCTTCTCAATTATATTTTGTTAATATAATATTTTAGATCGAAGTATTTTATCATTATTGAAAATTATTTGAATCAAACACATAGTACACTTTATTTATAATTTTATATCATGTGAACGGGCGTTTCCCCTTTACTACAATAAAATAGGTTGATAGATACATAAATCAAAATCATCACTAAATCATATGATGTTAAATGTAGAAAAAAGTTTTATTATTCAAAAGGAAAACATGCATGTATTTGATTTTTACAACGAATAATATATTTGATGTTATACAATCGTCATGAATGAAATATCAATAGATATGTTGCCTTTCTTATTATTTTCTGCTATAATCGTTGTTTAATGATTAATATAAAAATTTAATATAACAGAGAATTTTACGTACAAATTGTTGTTGCTGCATGTCATTCATTATAAATTTCAAGTATATAATATAATTTTGCTTATAATACCTGTTTTTATATATTCTGCATCATATTTTTCATTGTAACCTCATTTTGTATTGTATTTGTCCATTAAACCACAATTACCATTTACTATATGCCTTAATTGTCTCAATCTAAATTTGGAATTTGAATATTAAGGATTATATTATTTAATATTCAAAATTAAATTATTTTAATCATCTTTTTTGCTGTAAAAAGTATGTATTTTTATTGTTCAACAATTTTTAAAAGGCTTTTTTATATCTATCTTCTAACTTTGATATGAGTTAATATATGTATCATAAACAATTAACTCTTAAAATTTTATTTTGATATTTTTAAAATATATAATTAACGAAACCACATGTTATAGCAAGGGTAAAAATATTTTTTGAGACAAATTTTTTCACTCAGATTTTCTCTCAATTAAACATGTGGACTTTTGTATAGCCTTTCCCCTACCACATCTCCTAGTTTACCTACAGTAGTAAATGAAACTCGATATGCTAGTTGTTTTATAATGTTCTCACATATGTTCTAATTTCTTTTGGAATCAAGAATTCTCAAATGTCCTTACACGGCGCGTAAGCTTAAAAATATATCAATAGAAAATTAAACATATTTAAATGCATGTTGATTACATTAAATAGTATATTAAATATATCATTCTGTTAGTATACATTTAAAGCAGGGTTGGAAAAATGTTTAAATTGATTTATATACACTATTGAGATTAAATAGGTTTATGTGTGCACATGATTTTATATAATATTAAGTCAGAAATACAACAGATTCATATACAAATATATTTCGAGATACCATCACGTTTATATATGCTTATAAAATAGACGATGTCAAAATGTTTGTGTACATATATTCCATCAGACCGTGGACAACCTAATTTATTTGGATTTAATCTAATGTAAATTTTCAATGATTCAGTGTATTTCTGTAAGCAATAAGATACGGATGATCCTATCTATTCCTCTCATATTTATTATATATAATTAGATTTGGAGGTAATTAAATTTGCTCATAGATAATTTATGAAAACACTACCAACAAAGTGAACCAATTCATCGAACTAAAGTTGCACCATGATGGGATTATGATGGTCCAAATTTATGATCCACGTCTTTGGAAGTAAATTAAACGGGAACTTCGATCATGATTGATGTCAAGAGAGAGAAATGAAGGAGTGATAGAGAAGAGAGGTAAAGATTTTGATGGAGAGAGAGAGATTTTGATGGAGAGCAACGTATGAAAGAGAGAAAATGTAACGACCTCGGATCCGAGCGGCCAACGGAAGTTTTTTTTATAGATATTTTATGGAAAATTTACAAGGATGCTCCCTCATGTATAGGTTATTACATACAACCTGTATGCGAATGTATATGTATATCAAGCTTTTATCTTAATTATTATTTCTCATGTATACTTATTTTCTCATATGTAGCTTATTTAATTATTATTTCTATGTAGCATATTTATCTATTTAGTCTATTATTATATTTTTTTGGTCAAAAGTTTTAGGTTGTTACAGAAAAGGGGGAACACAGGGGTTAGGATGACGTGTGGAAGGGTCTCTGGTATTGGGGCTGCAATGAGAGGAGAGAGAGTGGGGGAGAAATCGGGAAATTTGGAGATGGGGGGAGGGGAATACACCACACGAGTCCACACGTCTAATTGTGAGAAAAGCTGGGAGTCCAGGTGTCAAATTGTGAGGAAAGTTGGGTGAAAACCCAGCTTTAACATATGTATATAGATATAGATTAAAACATGTAATGTAGACATTTCATTAGAGAAGGTATGCATGGGCTTAGTATATATAATAAAATGTAAAGAGGCAACATCTACACTCAAGAAAGGGGCACAAAAATGCAAGGAGCGTCAATCGTTCTGTCAGCGCATATAGTTAATATTGAATCATGAGATTTTTGTTTTTCACCATAATGCTATAATAATAACTATATTGTTTCAGTCAAAACACAGTCACTAGAGACATTTCTAATGAGATTTAAGTTTGTGACATAGCCAACTATCAACCCTTGACCATGTAATAGAAAAGAAGTAGATAAAAAAATCATGCAGTAGAAAAAACCCTCACATTGGATGATATTTCAAACATGGAAATATGGGGTTTATTGGTTTGAAATTTAAACTCTAATTGCATGTTAATTCATCCTCAAATTCTCCTTATTCAAGCATGCAAAATCAGAAACAATTATTGGTCTTGACATTTAGATCTAATTGCATGCTAAATATCTCAAAATTTTCGTCTTTCTACTTGACATCAAGGTCTTATTTAGTGATCTGAATTGAGACTCAATATCATGCTAATTCATTCCCAAATATTTTTATTCAAGCATGAAAAAAACTATAATATATCATGATCTGAAACTAGATCTTAATACATGCAATTCGTCCTCAATTCTTCACAATTTGAGCATGAAAACTGAACGTATTTGTGGTCTGGTTTTTAGACTATATGCCGTTTTATCTCCCAATTCTCTCAATTTTAAGGCATGGACAGTACCTAAATAGTCGTCTGATTTTGGATCCTAATACCTACAAATCACCCCAAATTTCTTATATTTTTCATTATAATTTTAGGGCATATGCAGTGGTTTGAAGTTATGTCCAATTATATGTGTAGAGATAGTTCGTAGTATTATTATCTCTTTATGTATCTTGTCGTTATTTCTTTATCTTTTATAGACCTCTCTGTAATTTACCCTTAAGGTCTCTCCCTATATAAGAGAGCCTAGGGTTTTCCTGAATGAAAATCGAAGACTCTTTTCCCAACATGGTATCAGAGCCGCCCTAGGGCTCTCCACACCCGCCGCCCCCTTCCCCACCCGCTGCCCTCTCCTCGGCGCCGATCTTCGGCTCCCTCTCTCTCACGCCACTGCCTCTCTCTCTCTCCCTAGGGCTTCTCCCCGCCGCCCTAGGGTTTCTCCTTCTCGGCCTAGGCCTCCACTCGGTCCTCAGCTCGCCGCCCGAGGCCCCCAGCCCGTCGCCCGAGGCCCCCAGGCCGCATACCAGCCTGCCGCAGTAGCCTCTAGGCGGCCCCCAGCTTGCTGCCCTAGTCCCCGGCGGCCCCCAGCTCGCCTCCCAAGGCCCCCCCGGCGGCACCCAGTCAGCCGCAGACCTCCCAGGCGGCATCCTTGCCGCTGCAAGGGCTGTAAGTCTCCTTTAAGGCATGCCCTAGTCCTCTCTTCGTCCGATATATGGATTTGAGTGCGTAACGTCTACATACGTACTCAAATCCGATGCAGTTGGTGTAGACATTCATCACCTTGTCTACATACCCTAGTTCTTCTCCAGCGGCAGTATGTCAGAATCAAAAGTCGATATGCCCTCCACCGGCGCATTCAAAGGTCCTGCACCAATAGTGAAGATGGACGGGTCTAACTATGAGCTCTGGGCTATGCAGTTCATGAGCCTCATGAAGTCGAATGGTGAGAAGCACATTCTTACCGAGGATGAGCCCGCAGAGAAGACAGGGATATATGCCTCATGGGAGGCTGATGACTCCTACGCAAAGGTTTGGTTGTCTGGTACATTGACGATGGAGATTGCTAATGACGTCCTCCATCAGCCCACTGCTGAGGCAATGTGGGACATTCTTGCCGCCACATATTCGCAGGTGCGAAATGAGACAAAGATGTTGCAGCTTCAGCATGACATTTTCACAATGAAGCAGAGCGGCATACCTCTCCATTCCCTATACACATCCCTAAGAGGGATGTTTGAGAAGTTATACAGTACCATTCCACTGACTGCTATTCCTGAGCAACAGAAGACGTTTCGGAACGCCACCATGGTGGGTGTTCTACTTGCGGCCCTTGATCCTGAATATGATGCCGCCCGGTCTCAGATCCTAGCTGATACAGTTATTCCTCCAGTGGAGGATGTTTACAGAAGGCTCAGTCGCATTCCTGTTTCCTCCAGCTCTTCTACTCCACCCCCATTAGCGATGGCAGTCTCGCGTGGGAGAGGTGGCCCGCCTTTTGGTCGTGGTCGTGGACGTGGCCGTGGACCCCAGGGAAGGGGTGGTCGCTTCAGTCGGACATGCTCCTATTGTCACCGCACAGGACACTCGGAGGAGACATGCTATTCTAAGTATGGGTTCCCAGCATCAGCACGTGTTGCAGAGCATTCTCAGTCTCCATCATCACCATCTACTGCAGATAATCGATTTGACGAACTTGTGGCACGGCTCCGAGATATTATGCCACATTCATCTGGTGATTCGTCTGGTGGTCCTTCAGATGTTGCTGCTACAGCATCCGCCAGTTCATCTTCCGCTGCTAGTACCTCAGGTAGATCTACTGCACTCACACCATCTCATGATATATCTGACTGGGTTATAGATTCTAGAGCTACACACCACCTCTGCCGAGATAGAGATAGATTACAGTCCTACAGGGACATTCCTCACGGTCGTTCAGTACAGATCGCAAATGGTACCCATTCACCCCTCGTTGGACAGGGGGAGGTCTTCCTATCCTCCACTATGCAACTACAGAACGTCCTACATGCTCCTGAGTTCTCAATGAATCTGTTATCTATTAGTCAGATTACGAAGGATTTGCATTGTCGTGCTATATTTGACCCGTCTTCTCTCATTTTTCAGGACATACTCACGGGCAGGGTGATTGGCTGTGGCTCTGAGCAGAATGGTCTATATCGGCAGGTTCCGGATTCCTATGCTGGCGTCTCCTCTCATTCTGCCGGACCAGTCTCTCCGTACATCTGGCATCTCCGGTTTGGTCACCTTCCGCTCCAGAAAATGCACCATCTTCTGCCCCAGATCTCTCCTAGTTCGTCTTTCCGCTGTGAAGCATGTCAGTTGGGAAAGCATCATCGGTCAAGCTTTCCAAGTCGTCAAAGTCGGAGCACTAGCTCCCCATTCGAGTTGTTACATATAGATATATGGGGTCCGAGTCGTGTTCCCGATCACCAGGGGCACAGATTTTATCTTGTGGTAGTGGATGATTTTTCTCGTGTGTCATGGGTCTTTCTTTTGAAAAATAAATCTGAAGCAGGAGATGTGATCAAGAACTTAATTAATGAAGTGCACAATGTTTTCTCTTCCTCAGTCAAATATGTTTGGACGGATAATGCCCTAGAATTTTGTACACGCTCACTTTCTCAATTTCTTTCATCAAAGGGTATTATTCACCAAACCACTTGTGCATATACATCACAGCAAAATGGTGTGGTGGAAAGAAAGCATCGTCACCTCTTGGATATTACTCGAACCCTGTTGATTCATAGTTGTGCTCCTATTTCTTTCTGGGGGGACGCTGTTCTTACTGCATGTTATCTGGTCAATCGAATGCCATCCTCAGTTCTTGGTGAGAAGATACCTATCTCTCTTATTTTTCCTGACAAGGAGTTATTCTCACTGACTCCACGTGTCTTTGGTAGTGTGGCTTTCGTTCATCTTCTATCTCCCGGACTTGACAAACTCTCTCTTAGAGCAGTCAAGTGCGTCTTTGTTGGTTATTCCATGACTCAGAAGGGTTACCGGTGTTATCATCCTACGAATAAGAAGTACTTCCTGAGTGCTGGTATCACTTTCTTTGAGTCTGTCATGTATTTCTCTCCTGCAGGTGGCAGACTGGTACCATCCACTACCAATGATGATGTCTATGTTCCTCCACCACCTACATGGAGTTCACCTGAGTCTTCCCCTGTGCCTGTCTCCACGCCAGCACCACCACCACCTCCTCCTCCACCTATTCCACGGCCTCTCGTTTCACCGCTACCAAAATTCTATACGCGTCGGTCAGGTCCTGCTCAGACTACACATCAGCCACTCATCACGCCTCAGGTATGTTCAGATGGCATTACTACTGACGGGTCAGGTTTGGTACATGTGCAGGATTCTTCAGTACAGGACAACACTAGCCCATCCAGTACAACAAATGATGATCTTGATGTTCCGGTTGCTATTCGGAAGCAGAGGCGGCAATGTACCTCTTATCCATTTGCCTCACAGGTTTTCTTTCACCGTCTCACTGGTGATTTTCAGAGATTTGCCTCAGCTTTGTCTTCCGTGGATATACCACGGACCTATCAGGAAGCCTTGAAGAATGATTGCTGGAGATTAGCTATGGAAGAAGAGATGAGGGCCTTGCAGTCCCGTGGCACATGGTCTTTGGTCCCTGCACCTCCTGATGCATCCGTTGTGAGCTGTAAGTGGGTCTTCACAGTTAAATATCATGCAGATGGCACGTTGGATCGGTACAAAGCACGCTTGGTCGCCCATGGGTTTACACAAACCTATGGCGTGGATTACATGGATACGTTCTCTCCAGTGGCGAGACACTCTACCCTTCGTATTCTCTTATCTGTTGCTGTGGTTCGTGAATGGAGTATATCTCAACTAGATGTCAAGAATGCCTTTCTGCACGGGGACTTACAGGAGGAAGTCTACATGCAGCAGCCACCTGGGTTTACTGCTGAGGGGGAGAAGCAGATGGTCTGTAGACTTCACAAAGCGATATATGACCTCAAACAGAGTCTGAGAGCATGGGTCCAGAAGCTGTCCAACCTAATTGAGCAACAGGGATTCAAGAGGTCAAATGCAGATCACTCGTTGTTTGTCCAGAAGTCATCGGCAGGTACAGTTGTCATTATGGTCTATGTGGATGATATTCTTGTTACAGGAGATGATGTTCAGGGCATAGAAAGGGCGAAGGCATTCCTAGGCCGTCAGTTTGTTACAAAGGATCTTGGAACCCTAAGATATTTTCTGGGGTTGGAATTTGCAAGGAATGCACAGGGCTTGGTGATGACCCAACGGAAGTACATCACAGACTTCCTGATTGAGACTGGCATGGACGGATGCAAACCATCAAGTATTCCCATGGACCCTAGCATGAAGTTGTATGATGGTGATACTGATGAAGTAGATAAGAGGAGATATAGAGAAATGGTGGGAAAACTCCTCTACATCACCATAACTCGTCCAGACATTACATTTGCAGTTAGCAGGGTGAGTCAATTTATGGAGCAGCCAAGACAAGTTCACATGGATGCTATACACATGATACTGAGGTATCTGAAGTCTTCTCCAGGGTTAGGGCTGCTATTCAGAAAGGGCACATACTTATCCATCTCAGCGTGTGCAGACGCAGATTATGCAGGATGCCCTAAGGATCGAAAATCAACCTCAGGGTTCGCAGTGTTCGTTGGAGGCTCTTTGGTTTCTTGGAAAAGCAAGAAGCAAACTGTTGTGGCAAGGTCTAGTGCCGAATCCGAATATAGGGCCATGGCTCAAGCCAACACGGAAATGATGTGGGTTCGGTCCGTACTAGAAGATCTACATGTATCTGTGCCCCTACCTATGAAGCTTCAGTGTGACAATCAGGCAGCATTATTCATTGCCAACAATCCAGCTTTCCATGAAAGGACCAAGCATATTGAAGTTGACTGCCATTACACTAGAGACTTGATCCAGAGAGGATTGATATCTACTGCACATGTGAGCTCAGGAGATCAGACTGCAGATGTATTCAACAAGCCACTTCTCAAAGGATCTTTTCAGAGATGTTCATCCAAGCTGAGCATGATAGACATCTATGCTCCACCTTGAGGGGGAGTGTAGAGATAGTTCGTAGTATTAATCTCTTTATGTATCTTGTCGTTATTTCTTTATCTTTTATAGACCTCTCTGTAATTTACCCTTAAGGTCTCTCCCTATATAAGAGAGCCTAGGGTTTTCCTGAATGAAAATCGAGACTCTTTTCCCAACAATATGCAATTCAACTTCAAATTCATCACATTTCATCATGAAATCAAATATAGAAGTGGTCTGAAATTGAATCTAAAAACATGCATGGAAGGCAACAAGAGAGGGGGAAAGATTGTACCTCTTTTGGGTCTCCTAATTCGAGAGAATGAGGCCTCGTATCAGCAAAAATAGCTGCTGGACAGCACCTATAGCAACAACTCTAGGGCTGTAGCTGTTGCAAATAGCGGTAGCTTCAGGGGAGAAAGATGGCTGGAGCAGCCATGCCTTGCGGCAGCAATTTGGAGGGGTTGTAGCTCAATAGGGGGCTGCTAGGCCTTGGTTGCGGCAGCTGCAAGCTGCTGGAGCAGCAGCATCAAGAGAAGGCTGCAGTAGTTGAGAGCCTCCAGCAACTCTTGAGAAATAGGAGTAGCAACAATTCCATATCTTGGAGCTTCAAGGGCTGGAATTTGCCTCTTTGGTGCAGAGAATTGAGAGAAAAAGAGAGAAATTGTGAGAGAAAGGGAATGAGACTTGGGTGATATATATAAGGGGAGGAGGGGGTTTCAATTGTTGACAAGTGGAGATGAGCAAAGGTCATGGAGGGATAGCAACTGCTGTCCTGGATTTCTTTTAAATTTTTTTATTTTTTAAACCTTTCTTTTTCTTTTATTTAGAATACTAAAGTCGTTCGTATTTCCACCCCGAGTCTTGGATTTTGATGTACAATAGCTCATTTTGTCTGTCTCTTAATGACGATCAAAATGAGTATAATATTAGTATACTTCGGATCGAAGATGAATTCCCGAAATTTCCGAGATACAATCTTAGTTTGCGACTAAATTTTGTGATTTTAAATTATCAAACGACATCCGATCAATGAACGGTCAATTTCGTTTGTCTTATTTTGTCGAGACGAATTTTATGATGGTCTCATATTATTTTCATGGTTCCCAATTGCGTCGCGATTTTTCTGATGACACGCTTTACGTGCAATTGATTCTTGATCGATTGATCCCAAACAATTTTGATTGACGATCTATTTATCGATTTAGATAATTTAAATATTGATTGATAGGTTTATTGGATCATATGGACCTTAACCGGGTCAGTTTCGGGTTATTCGGATTCGGGTATAAAAAAACCTCAAAGTGATTCTTGTCCTCGAGACTCGAGTCAAGGTCACTATGTGTTTTGTCTGGATTTCATTTGGCCATTGAAATCTCAAAATGTTTTGAACTTATAAAAACCTCAATAGTAAAACAAGCAATATTCTTTCAATATATAATTAAATGGGCTTGTTTTGACAATATCTGGAAAAGAGCTGCGGGTATCGTACTCGCACGTCTACTTCAGTCTCCCATGTTGCCTCTTCGACACCATGTTAGTGCCACAACACATTGACTAAGGTTCTTTAGTGCGAAACTTCTTCACAGTTTCTATATAAAGTGTAAGTAATTATTGAGAAATTTAAATGGACTGTATTATGGAGACGAATAGGGTGAAATCTGTTGAGATGTGTGCTGTTGGGCACACCATGTAATAGATGAAAGGTACAAGAACTCCATTTCAACGGATGACATTCTACGAGTTTCTCTTTTTCTTGTGAAGTAATTGTTTTGTTTCTTAAGGGGATAGTTGTGTCCAAATGCGAGCATAGTTCTTATGATTTTTCATGGATGTCTGAAGTATTTCATGATCAATGATAAGTTGATGTTTCTAGTTGCTTTTTTTGGTGTAAGTTAGCTCTCAGTTAGTGGTGAAATCAAACATTCTTCTAAGTTTCCATATGTTTTTTTTCTTAATTTTCAGGGTAAGTACAAAGTGTACAATCTTTGTTCAGAAAGGTTGTATGATGCATCTTTATTTGAGGGAAAGGTATTCTACTGAACTGAAGTCTTCCTGAATAAAGAAAGTAATGAAATCCATTTTTATTGCAAGGCATGGTATATAATAACATGGCATTAGCATATATTGCTTCTAAAATTTCAGGTTGAACGGCATCATCGCTTGCTTTTTATTCATGTATTATCTCTTTCATACTATGAATTGGTCGTGCACTTATGATATGGTTAGTTATGCAGTACTGGATCTTCTTAATTAATCATATATGAGAAAATAAAATATTTTTTGAGTAAAAAAAGAGGAAACACACTATGATGTCCGTCCCAAATATATTAAAAGATGAAGAAAAGTTACATGAAGACTTACATAAACCAAGGCTCGAGATGAGTCGTGGAAAATTACATTTTCGCAATACAACACTGGAAATAAAAAAGTGCATCATTTCTAGCTAACCAAATTGCCCAGATGTTGCGATTGGCCATAGGAGATCCTCTCTAGGTCGATGTTTCGTTGCAATCAGTGAGTCACAAAACACGTCCATGTTCTTAAGATTCAGCCAGTTAACGCCAATCTCTGTCCAAATTTGGGATGTCTTCATATAATGTCAGAAAGATGTTCCAACCGCCTCAATCTGTGTTAGCGAAGGGAACACCTGCTAGAGATTTCTGTGAAAAATCTTGCACAACGGTCTCTTGTCATAATGCACTTTCTGCACAACCACCACATAAAAAATCTATTTTTCTCGGCAGCCTCAACTTCGAGATAAAATTGCAGTCACGAACCAAAGCCTTTGTCCTCGGAGGCGGTGGTCTGGTAATAGCTCTGTAGGCTTGTTTAATCGAAAATGAGTTATCCTTCCACACCCAGTTATCCTGCCCATCAATTGGTCTATCAATCTGTCTTGGGGATTCGAAAAGAATAAGAAAAGCGTTGGTCAGAGAAATCCGTCAAGAACGAAGGCATCCAGGTAGTTCCCTCCCTTTTTCCTCACCATCTGTCCAAATTCTGTTCCCCAACCCCACCCCTGGTAGTTCTTTTCACATTTCCCCCCTTTTCTTCTTCCTATCTCTTTTTTAGTATACCTGCTCGATTTTCAATGCTATATTCCTGAACTTTGAAAAGTCACAATTTGGTTCCGAACTTCAATCTTGATTGAACATCGTTACTTTTATAGTATATGATGAGATGCTGGTAGTTCTGCTGATAATTTTTCTACTTGCAACAGAATTTGACATGACCCATAAAGTATTGATGTCGCTCCTTCCCCCTTATTTATCTTATAATCTTATAAAATATTTACCTTCGACCCTGCTTTTCTTTTTTTCCTATGCTCCCGTAAAATTGCTTTACACCGGTCTTTTTTTTTATTTTAGATATGACTGTAGTGCAGTATAACCAAATAGATGCCATTGGTGCATGTACTTGCTGAAATCAAAGGTCTTGCTTGCTAGGTTGGGAATGGGGTAAATTGGAACGGCCAATCGAATCTTGCAAATGTAGGCGGCAATCTAATGAGATCATTTATTCTTTTTGTATTGAGAATGCTGAAATTTAAAGCTCTACCTTAGATAGAGTCCATGGTTAATAATACCATTCTCAAAAAGGTGCAGCTATTTTATTTATATTTTCAGTATCTTATCAAGGTAGTTGTCATTCGCGAACTGGACTTGCTTATTGGTTAATATTCGTATATGAGAACTTCTGTAATGTATTATTCTAATTCTGCATTTGATATTTGTTTCCTTCCAGGTAGCCTGTTTCCCATTTGATGACCACAATTGCCCTCCAATGCAACTTATAATATCATTTTGCCATAGTGCATATTCATGGCTAAAGGAAGATATTGAGAATGTTGTGGTTGTTCATTGTAAAGCTGGAATGGCAAGGACAGGACTAATGATCTCAAGTCTTCTTCTTTATTTAAAGGTGTCATCCCCTTTTTTTCTAACTTGATCATATATCACATCATTTTTTCTTTCGCACTTGCCTCTTCCCTCTATTTGAGAGCTTTATTCCTTTTGTGTGCAGTTTTTCCCTACTGCTGAGGAGTCTATGGAGTACTATAACCAGAAGAGATGCGTGGATGGGAAAGGGCTTGTTCTTCCGAGTCAGATCGTTAGTTACTTCTCTAATTGCCAAGGTTTGACACATCAATTGTCTTCAAATTGGCTGACTTTGATTTCCTTGGTAATAGAGATATGTTAAATATTTTGAGCGGATCTTGACATACTTCAATGGTGAGAATCAGCCTGGTCGCAGGTATCCTTGTTATTCTTGCTTATATTCATGCTATCTTCTCTATTTTTTATTGATAGATGCATTTCTACAGGTGGGATACTTATTTCTTTGGTTTGTTTAACTCGTAGGTGCATGTTCAGAGGCTTTCGTCTTCATAAGTGTCCTTACTGGATTAGGCCATCAATTACCATCTCCGATCACAACGGTATGCTTCAGCTGTGCTACTGGTAACAAATCTATATCTTTTAATTTTTGTTAATATTTTTTGTAGTAGTTCTTAACAAAGAGCTACTGACCTTTAGACCCTGTTTGGTTGGTTGGAAAGGAGTTACAATGGAATGGAATCAAGACAAGAATGGAATTAACAATGGAGTGGAAAGGAATAAGTTTTTCCATTCCATTGTTTGGTTCATATTTGGAATTGAAAGATTTATTATGCGACATATTCCTTTCTTATGTTTGGAAAGAGAAAAGAATCTTCCTTTTGATACATTTCGTTAAGTAGAAAAAATAATCGGTATCCACCAAGTTATTTTTTTCATACAATTAATATATTTCATATAAGGAATCACTAGTCAAATTTAAATGGTGGCTACTTTGATTTTTTCCATACAATTGATATATTTCATATATCCATATCCATATCCGCTAGAATATTTTATTACCATATCCATATCCATATCATACAAAAGTTGAAAATATTATGGGTATCGGCATCCACAAAAAATAAAAACACATATCTATGTCCGTATACGTATACGCTAAAATGTAGCACATATCCATATCCTAAAAAATTTAAAGATGGTATACGTATCCATATCTATATTTGCAAAAAAAAAATTCATTTCCATGTCCATATCCATGTCCGCAAAAAACCTTCATTCATATCCATATATGTATCTGTAAAAAAAGTAAAATCCTTATCAATATATGTATATGTATTCTCTAGAATATAATCAGTATCCATATTTTACAAAAACTTGAAAATTGCATACGTATCCATATCCACATTAGAAAAAAAATAAAAAATCCCATATCCCTATCCATATCCGCAAAAAACTTAAAAACACATCCATGTTCATATCCATAATCGCAAAAAAATCATATTTGATATATTTTATTCATATAATAGATATATTTAATAAAGGGATATTTACACCCATAACCCTGAGTAACTTCGTAATTACCCCAAGAACCCTTGGTAATCACGAATTACAACCAAGACCCTTAATAACTCCTCCGTTTTACACCCATAACCCTCCGTTAGTATAGTTCATTAACTCAACCAAATGACTGAGTTAATCTAACCACTCCGTGATCTAACGGCTGAGATTAATAAAAAAAATAGAGAAGGAGATGAGTTCGATGCTCAAGTAGAAGATAGCGCGGGAGGGGCGTCGAACGTGCGAGGCTGGAGCTTGCAGGGGGCGGAGGCGCGAGGCTGGAGCTTGTGGGTGGCGGAGGCGCGAGGGGACTTGCGGAGGCGGGTGGAACTTGCGAGGCTGGAGCTTGCGAACTTGGAGATGGGGTTCGATGCTGAACTTGCGGATGCGCGGGAGGGGGTGGAACTTGCGAGGCTGGAGCTTGCAGGGGGCGGAGGCGCGAGGCTGGAGCTTGTGGGGGGATGGACGCGAGGGCGCAGTCAAGGGGGGTTTCGAAGGCGCGAGTTTGGGGCGGGGAGGACCTGGAGCGTGCTGGCGGGCGTAGGGCAGGATCTTGGGGGGGACAGAGGCGCAGTGTGTGTGTGAGGGTCGGAGGCGTGGGTTTTTGACGAGGAGGGCCTGGAGCGTGCTGGCGGGCGTGGGGCAGGAGCTTGGGGGGACGGAGGCGCAGGGGGTGGGGGGTGTTTGCGAAGGCGCGGATTTGGGGGCGGGGAGGGCCTGGAACGTGCGAGCGACGGTGCTGGAGCTTGAGGAGGCGCGGGTTCGGGGGCAGGGAGGGTCTGGAGCATGCGTGCAACGGAGGGACGGGGGGCTCGCAGAGGCGATGGACCTGGCGGGGACGAGGAGTTGGCAGCGGGGGGGGGGGGGGGCGATGGACCTGGCGGTGGGGAGGGGATGGAGCTGCTGGGTCGGGCCGTTTGCAGAGGCGACAGAGGGACGGGGGGGGGGGGGGGTGAGGGGCTCGCAGGCGACGGGGGGTTGGGGGGCTCACAGGCGACCGGGGGGGGGGTCGGGCTCGCAGGTGACGGGGAGTGGGAGGGCTCGCAGAGGCGATGGACCTTGCGGCGGGGAGGGGGGCGACGGAGGGACGGGGGGGTGAGGGGCTCGCAGGCGACGGGGGGTTGGGGGGCTCGCAGGCGATGCGGGGGGTGGGGCTCGCAGGTGACGGGGAGTGGGAGGGCTCGCAGAGGAGATGGACCTCGGGGGGGGGGGGGGACTGGCAGCGCGGAGGGGGATGGAGTTGGCTGGGGGGAGGGGGTTGTGGAGGGGGCGATGGAGCTGACTAGCGGGGGCGATGGACCTGGCGGCGGGGGAGGTGGGATGGAGCTGGCAGGTCGGGCCGTTTGCAGAGGCGACGGAGGAACGAGGGGTGGGGGTGGGGGGGGGGGAGGGGGGACGGGGGATGCCGTTTCGTGAGCTGGGGGCGGAGGCGCGGATGGAGCTCGCCGGCAGTGGGAAGGGGGTGATGGACCTCGCGAGCTGGGGCCGGAGGTGCGGGCCGGAGGTGAGAGAGCGGGCCTGCTTTCATGGGGGAAAGGGGCATGATTTTGCTTGCTATAAAGAATGTCATCATGATATAAATATGATGTGTTCCAGTGGGCAAAACAGTCAACTTATCACTTTTCCCGTCAAAGTTAACGGACACTGAAGACGGAACTTGACACAGGGTTATAGCATGTAAATGTTAAGCATTATCCAGGGTCCTTGGCGTAATTCGTTATTATAGAGGGTTTCTGGGGTAATTATGGAATTACTCAGGGTTATGGATGTAAATATCCCTTTAATAAATATGTATTCGTATCCGCTAGAATATCTTATAACCATATTTGTATCCGTATCCTAAAAAAATGAATCGTATCTATATCCGTATCTGCAAAAAAATCCCACATCCATGTCAGTATCCATATATGCATATATTTGTAACTTATCCGACCTTTTGCATCCATATATTTATATCCATGTCGGTACCAATATATCCAAGTCCAAAAAGAACAATGTCCATGTCGGTATCTAAACAAATATCCAAAAAAGAAAAATACGTAACCATACCGATAACCATATATTGTAACAATGATATATTAATTAAACAATATTGAAGAAGAATACATTCATTAGCATTTGTAAGGAATGGAATCCCAATTCCTAGGAGGTACCTAGGAATGGCTATTCCCATGTATGAGGGAATCCGATTTCCATTATAATCGTTATTCTTGCCTTAAGGCCCCGTTTGTTATGCAGGAATAGAGGAGGGAATGGAATCAACATTACCAAGTCGATTCCATTCCTGTGTTTGGTATATAATATTTAGACAGGAATAACGATTACAAAGGCATCCTGATTCCCTCATACGTGGGAATTGTCATTCCTAAGTACCCCCCCTAGGAATTGAGATTCCATTCCTTGGAAATGCTAATGAATGCATTTTTCTTTGATACTTTTTAATTAATATATCATTGTTACAAATATATGGAACATGGATATGTATTTCTTTTTTAGATATTTTTTTGGACACTGACATGGATATGATTTTTTGACATGGATATATGGACATTGGCATGGATACAAATATGTAGATGCAAAGGTCGGATAAGTTACAAATATATGCATATAGGAATACTGACATGGATATATGATATTTTTTGCGGATACGAAAATAGATACGGTTCAATTTTTTTGGATACGGATACAAATATGGTTACAAGATATTCCAACGGATATGAATACATATATATTAAATATATCTATATATGGATAAAATATATTAGATATGATT
The DNA here is from genome assembly GCA_037367405.1 of Ottelia alismoides. Classification (NCBI taxonomy): domain Eukaryota; kingdom Viridiplantae; phylum Streptophyta; class Magnoliopsida; order Alismatales; family Hydrocharitaceae; genus Ottelia; species Ottelia alismoides. The sequence continues at coordinate 239,270 of JAZKJV010000553.1, forward strand.
TTTTTTGCATATACGGATACAAACATGGATGTGTTTTTTTTATTTTTTGACATGGATATATGGACATTGGCATGGATATTGATATGTGGATGCAAAGGTCGAATAAGTTACAAATATATGCATATATGGATATGGGTATATGATATTTTTTGTGGATACGAAAATAGATACGGTTCAATTTTTTTTGGATACGGATACAAATATGGTTACAAGATATTCCAACGAATATGAATACATATATATTAAATATATCTATATGTGGATAAAATATATTAGATATGATTTTTTTGCATATACGGATACAAACATGGATGTGTTTTTTATTATTTTTTCGGATATGGATATGGACAGGGATATGAGATTTTTTTCGATATGGATATGGATACGGATGTAATTTTCAATTTTTTATAAGATATGGATATTGATTATATTCTAACTGATACATATACATACACTGATATGGGTTTTATTTTTTTTTGCGGCTACAGACATGGACATGGATGAGTTTTTTTTTCGCGAAAATGGATATGGTCATGGAAATGGATTTTTGTTTTTTTTTCAACTATAGATATGGATACATATACTATCTTTAGCTTTTTAGGATATCGATAATAGTTACATTTTAGTGGATACATATAGGGACATGGATATGTATTTTTTTTGCAAATACTAATACCCATAATATTTTCAATTTTTTAGAATATGGATACATGTATGATAATAAAATATTCTAGCGGTTACGGATATGGATAATATCAAATATATCAATTGTATGGGAAAAATCAAAGTAGTTTCCGTCTAAATTTGACTATCGATTCCTTATATGAAATATATCAATTATATGAAAAAATAATTTGGAGGATACCTATTATTTTTTCCACTTAATTATCAAAGGAATTTTATTTTCTTTGTATTATTTCCCTTTCCAAACATAAGAAAGGATTGTGTCTCGTTATAGATGTTTCAATTCCTAACATGAACCAAACAATGGAATGGAAAAACTTATTCCATTCCATTACATTGTTAATTCCATTCTTGTCTTGATTCCATTCTATTGTAATTCCTTTCCAACAAAACAAACGGGGCCTAATATGATCTAACAAATACATGAATGGAATCGACAAGGGAATGGTGATTCCATTCCCCCTCTATTCCAGCATAACAAACGGAGCCTTATTGTCTTTAATAAGATGAAATTACATTTTTTAGGCGGTGTTCTGTATCCGAGTGTAAAGTTTAATCATTAGGGTATATATTTCTGTTTCTCATGTGTTCATATGGGTTAGTTGACTCTGTTAGGATGTACTTGGTCGGAAAAGTTGCATTTATACATATGAGGGTAATTTTATTTGTAGTTGGTTGATTTTGTAGTTGTAGTTATCAACTCTTGTTGGTAATTCATGCTTATTTTTTGGAATGGGAAGGAGTATTAGGTGGTTCTACATGCCTAAAATTGGTAGTAGGATAGCTCACTGGGACTGTAGATGTGGGGTTGTCCATTGCCCTTCTTTGCCATGAAAAAAGGCTCCAGTGCAACCTCCTACAACCATGGTTCGAATTATCACAATATATTGCCGATATATTGCCGATATATTGGTATCAGTGGGAATGAGGTATCGATATTAGTCCTTTTACCGATTTTCTGGATTTCAGCAATACGGTCCCCGATATATCGCCGCCAAAGGGAATTTGCCAGCAACACATTCCACGTATTTCACCGATATGACCGAGATTGGGGCAATTTCGTCCCCATTTCACCAAAACTCTGTAGCTCTCTCTCCTCTCCAAGGTTCTCCAATGCCCTGCCTTGCTTCATTGAGGTGGAATACTAGATTTTCTCCATTTTTAATGTTAATTGAGTGAGTTTTTTAGAGGTTTTGTTCCTATTGGTTAGCTATTGCATATTCTTGTGTTTTTCTATGGTTTGAATTATTTAGTGAGATATAGGGAGAATTATTTTGGGGTTTTTGCGTTTTATTGTGGAATCAAGTTAAGTTTTGAAAGATGAAACTCGGATCTCATGTTCTAGACATAGAATATAAGATTTTAAAAACCTTTGTGTTAACTAAAAATCAATAATATATTAATTCCGTGAATCAAACATTAGATCGATAATTTATTTTCATGTTATGTATCTCATGTGTGGTTTGTCCTGAAATTAGTCGCATGAACTATAGATTTAAGATGTTTTTTCTTAGAATTCGAAACATAAAAACATATATAATATGTTAAACACTAAATATCCAAGACTTTATGCATATTAAACGTGTTAAAAATAATAAATATAATAAATCCGAAAATTAAAACAAAAAATAATTAGCAAATAATTGATTGGTCTTATCGTATGTCTCACAAATGTTGTGTAATTTCTTTGCATGTTTCAACAATCAACATAATGGTTTCGCAGGTCATTGGCATTGCAAAGACATGCGAATTACCTGATTAGGGATTTTTTTCTAGGGGATGGGGAGCACGATGAGGGAGAGGTCGGGGAGGAGGAGAGATCACTTGCAGCGTGAGATCCGACGAGGGGTCTTTTCATGGGAGAGAGCTACCAAAATAGGAGTTGGAGACTCGATGAGGGCCACCTTTCAGAAAGAAGAGAGGAAGGAGGAAGGTTGGACAATTGTCTCCTACCGCAAGCGAGGGAGAAAGTGCTTCCACTGTGGCCTTTACAGCCATCTGTCCTCCTGCTGCAACCTCTCACCATCTTGTTTTGCTTGCGGTATGGCAGGCCACTGTCAAACCAACTGTTGCAATCTTCATCCAAGGGAGAAAGGTCATGGTTTCTACACCGTTGCATTTGCTGCGAGCAACTGCATGGTCCGTGGGAGAATCTTTCGTTCTTATGTGGAGGCAGTCACATATGGAGGCACGACAGGAGCAGTTTCCGGAGACGTTAAATCTTTAATCTTGATCGGGTCCTCGCACCCTGAAATCATGGAGGTTGAAAGCGTCGGTGATTGGATTCGTGCCTTTCTGGGTGGCTCCTTTATGCGAGATGTCGTCAATATTTATGACAATACCTTCTGTGCGCGTGGGCTCTTAAGAACGGAGGCGAAATTGCTCCTGCAGAGATCTTCCCGATCAAAGATCTTATGGCATCACCCTCGTTTTGCTGATAGTGAAAGGAGAAGTACAGTGATCATGGTGGCTTGTGTTTATTGTATGCCATTCCTCTCCCGTTCTGAGGCGGTGCTCCATCATGCCTTGCGGTGGCTAGGTGCGGTCAGGAGGATCCTCTCAAATGGGTTGCAACCAGGTACTGATCCGAATTCCACCGTCGTAGTCCTTGAAGGAGGAATCCCCTTCTCCGTTGACTACAATTGCTCGATCCTTGTTGAAAGAGCTTCCTTCCGCCTAGTAGTCGAGGTGCTAGCATCCGCCGTCTCCGACGATTGGTATCACCGGATCGTCAGCATCATCGCCACTTTTCCTGGAGAATTCAAGATGAGAAATCAATACGGATTTGAATCGCCTGCTTTTGGGAAGTTCCCAAAAACAACCAATTCAAGAGGATCCACTTGCGAGAGAGTCGGTCAATCTTCCTATTTTGGTTGGAGTATACGTTTCAGCTCCCGGTTCGGGTTTCACAATGCCAACACATCTTTCTGGTGCTCGGGGTTTTGAGGCAGAAACCCTCCTTTCAGTTGAACAGGCGGACCCCCTTCCTCGGGTAACCTATATTCCGTTTAACTCATCCGAAGTTTCGAACCTCAATGCAACTTTACACTCGGTTTCAGACGTAGCCGGTCAGGCAGATATACACTCTCGGGTTAGTCCTATGAACCCGATTTCTTTGACTTTTGTTTCTGAGGGGCCTGCTCTTTTAGCACTAGTCCTGGGGGACGCTCCAACAGTACTTTTGGGAACCGAGAACCCACTGCCCCCTAGCTCTACGTCATTACCTTTGGCTGAGGAGATGCACTCAACATATGAACTCCTGCCTTCTACGCCTCGCTTTCGTGGAGCCGACTTCTCTGCCAGCGAGCTCGTGCCGGTTGCCCTTCTACCTCGCCCCATATCAATCGTGGTTGAGTAGGCTAGAGAGCTACCCAATAGAGCTTTGAATGAGGCAGAGAAGGAACACTTTATTCCGGAACCCTTTCGCTCAGTTGCATGCAATCTTCCCCTTGTTTGGAGTGTCAACCTTAATCAGGCTGTACTTTCCCTAGAGCATGCAGTTGACAATCTCAATAGGTAGTTGGTACCATCCACTTCTGAAGCAACCCTCCAGTCTTCCTCAGGCAGGTCTCTAACCAATAACTCGGGCACTGATAAGAGACACAAGATGTATATACCACGAAAAAATCAGATTAGAGGAAGTAAAGAAGAGCAGCCAGTTACGGAGTATAAGGCCAGAATGACACGTGTAGCTGGTGTAGTATGTTTATCCGGCTCCAACCTAGTTACTCAATGAAGGTTCTGACATGGAATGTTCGGGGTCTAGGTGACCCGGAGAAGTGGCCTGTAGTGGGTGCTCGCTTTGCTGAATGGAGCTACGACATACTCCTCCTGCAAGAAACAAAGCTTCAGTCCTGCCCCACTCTGATGTGGAACTCGATGGGTGCCGATACACTATCTGGTGTTTGTACTCTTGCTGCTATTGGCGCTTCTGGGGGCATGGTTATTGCATGGAAGGAGCCAATGTTCTCTGCCTTCTCTCTATTGAAGACAAGGCATGTTCTCACTGTTCTCCTGGTAAATAACTGTACGGGTACTCAGATGGCGGTGTCATGTGTTTATGGGTATTGCTCTCATTCCTTGCAGGATGAGCTGTGGGCCAACATTCGTGAGGCCCGTAATACTTATCCTGGAGTGGCCTGGTTCCTGGGCTAAGACTTCAACATTTCCCTTCTCTCTTCTGATCGTCCCCGTTCGCATGGGGGTCATGATACTGGGTCGATGAAATTTGTAGAGCTGATTAATGATTTTGAGCTCGAGGTGATTGACGCGATCGCCACGAGATTTACCTGGAGGAATTCTGGATCCCGATCACGTATTGATCGTTTCCTTGCTTCTCAGGAGCTTCTGACTGATTTTCTACTTCCCTACTGCACCCCTAGGCCACAAAAAAGATCAGACCACACACCAATTATCCGGGACTTTGGAGTTGACCCGATTCATCGGGTTTCTTCAGATTCGAGCGTTCTTGGCTACAAAAAGATTTCTTTAGAGAGCTTGTTTGCAATATTTGGTCCTCCGCTATTGCTACTGGTTCTGTTGCTTCTCATTTGATCCAGAAGGTTACCTCTCTCTGTAAATATCTTTGCTCCTATAAGAAGGAAATCAGAGAGGCTAGGTTGGCGGCTTGGTTGGCGGCAGAAACAGAGGTATGATGGCTTGATGAGCTGGAAGATTTCAGAGATCTATTGACTGAGGAGTTAGCCGCAAGAGCAGTGTTAAGATTCTTATGTTTTGTCGTATTTATTTATATTGTTTATTTCTCTTGTCCTGTTTATGCAATTTACCATTTGAGCTTTTCTCCTATATAAGAGAGCTCTAGGGTTAGATGGAATATAACTTTTCATTCTCTCTTTCCACATGGTATCAGAGCGACGGTCCTAGACTGGAGCCTGTGCCCTAGAGCCCAACCCCACCAAAGCCCTCTCGTGCGCCGCTTGTCTCTTCCAGCCGAGCGCCGGCCCCCGCAGTGTGCCGTCCTGTGCCTACGCCTCTGCGGGTGCAGCGCGCAACCGAGCGCCACCCCTCCTCTCCGGCGTGCTTGCTTCCTTCGCCTCTCGAGGCACGCAACCCTTCTTCTCGAGCCTCACGCACCTCACGCGCGTAGCGCATCCCATGCACAACACGTCATGTGCGTAGTGCATCCCGCGCACAGCGCGTCACACGCGTGGCCTTGCTTGCTCCTCCACGCATCATCTCTCGCGTGCAGCCCCCATCTCGCAGTCCTTTGCTCCTGCGCGTCCCTGTGTGACGCTTGTATTGCGAAGGACTACAAGGAACCCTTGAAGAATGGAAGGGGTTGTGGTATGAGTCTACACCCACAACCACCTTCATATATGTCCGTGTAGACATCCTTGTCTAAGTTTGTAACCCCAACCTTTAGAGATTTGTTGTCATCATGTCAGACAACAAGGTAGATATTCCATCCTTGGATGCCTTCAAAGGTCCTGCACCCATTGTCAAGATGGATGGAACGAACTATGAACTGTGGGCCATGCAGTTCACGAGCCTGATGCAGTGTAGCGGAAGAAGCATATTCTCACACAAGAGGAACCTGTTGACAAGACTGGGGTTAACGCCTTATGGGAGGCAGATAATGTCTATGCACGTGTATGGCCAGTGTTGCAGAAGTCGGTATTCGGTATTCAGTCGGAGGGGTCCCTGAATAGAGAATAATCGGTATTCGGGCGACTATTCAGAATTATTTGGTTTTGTATTTTTAATTATTTTTAATATAAAAATGGCTTTTAATACATATATTCTTATATATTTATGCATATATTATCATCATCAATAAACAAGAGTCCATCATAAAAGTATCCATTAACAACATACATATGCAAAGCTTTGATATTTTTGGTAATATCATGACAACGGTAACACTTGAGAATAAAAAAAATAAAAAATAAAAAATAAATAAAAAAGTTCCAGCATTCAACTACCATTCGGCCGAATAGGCGGCCAGTCGGTCGAATAATCGGGCTGACTATTCGGTTAGGCCGACTATTGGCCTACTAGAGGTTATTCAGTCAGAGACCCCCCCGCACCTCATAGTCGGACCGAATAGTCGGCCTAGTTGCAACATTGTGTATGGCTATCTGGCACGGTATCCATGGAGGTAGCAAATGACATTCTGAGTCAGCCCACGACGAAGGCTATGTGGGATATCCTCGCCGCTACATATTCCTCTGCAAAGAACGAGTCGAAGATTCTGCAGCTTCAACATAACATCTTCACTTCGAAGCAGAATGGTCGTCCTCTTCATACCCTGTATACTTCTCTAAGGGGTATGTTTGAGAAGCTACATGGTTACATTCCCTTGACTGCCACACAAGAACAACTCAAGGCATATCGGGATTCAGTGATGACAAGAGTTTTTCTAGCGGCACTTGATCATGAGTATGATGCAGCCAGAGCACAGATTCTTACTGATGCCACCATACCTCCTATGGAGGAGGCATATCGCAGGTTGAGTAGACTTTCCATATCTCTTGGTGGCACCCAACTGTCTCAGACGTCCTCAGCCATGGCAGCATCCCATGGTATAGGGGGACCTCCATCATTTTGAGGACGAGGTGGCCAAGGCGGGGGTGGTGGTAGTCGACCCTCCCGGCAGCCGTGTACTTACTGTCATAGAAAATGTCACTATGAGGAAACATGCTATTCCAAGCATGGGTTCCCAGCTACAGCTCGTGTTGCAGAGCAGACTCAACATGCAGGTTGTCCTTCACATGTCTCTGATCAGAGGTTTGATGATCTTGTTGCGCGACTCAGAGAGATTATGCCTACCTCGGAGTCAGTAAGTTCTCTTTCAGGTTCATAGAGGTAGCTGCATCAGCATCAACATCCACGTCAGGTACAACATACACTCTTACTAGTTGTTACAGGGCAGATTTGTCAGAATGGATCATGGATTCAGGAGCATCTAATCATCTCTTTGGTGACATAAGCCAATTGAGTGATTTTCCTCCATCTCAGACGGGACGATCTGTTGTGATAACAGATGGGATACACACTCCCATTACTGGTCAGGGAGAGGTGTAGTTGACTCCCGCAATGCGGCTTCAGAATGTCCTTTACGCTCCTGAATTTTCAATGAATTTACTATCAATTAGTCAAATCACTAAGGATTTACATTGTCGTGCCATATTTGATCTGTCTGCTCTTGTGTTTCAGGACATTCTCACGGGTAGGGTGATTGGAACTGGCCGTTAGCAAGGGGGTCTCTACAGGATGGTGCAATCTCCTTACGCTGATGTCTCTTGTCTTGCTGGATCTGTTTCTCCCTACATATGGCATCTTCGGTTTTGTCATCTTCCTCTGAAAAAGCTGTGTCACGTTCTTCCATAGATTTCCCCTCGCTCTATCCTTCACCGTGAGTCTTGCCAGCTTGGAAGCATCATTGGTTTACCTTTTGTAGTCGTTAGGGTCGAAGTGGTCATGGTCTGTTTGAGTTAATTCATTTTGATAATTGGGGTCCTAGTCGTGTCCCAGGTCATCATGGACATATGTTTTATCTTGTTGCAGTTGATGAGTTTTCGAGATTGTCTTGGGTATTTCTTCTTAAGAACAAGTCTTATGCAGGTCATGTTATCCAGTCCTTTATTAATGAAATAAGAAATATTTTTTCTACGAAAATCAAGTTTATTCGTTCCGATAATGCATTAGAGTTTTACAGTACACAACTTTCTCAATTCTTTAGGTCTCTTGGCATTGTACATCATACATCGTGTGCATATACTTCCCAACAAAATGGGGTAGAGGAACGAAAACACCGTCATTTGTTAGCCGTCACTAGAACTCTTTTGATTCAGAGCCGTGCCCCTCATTCATATTGGGGAGATGTGGTTTTAACTGCTTGCTATCTGGTAAATCGTATGCCCTCTTCGGTGCTGGGAGAGAAGATTCCGTTCTTGATTGCATTTTTCGAGACGGATCTTTTCTCGCTAACGCCTCGTGTCTTTGGTTCTGTAGCTTTTGTTCATCAAATGTCTCCAGGTCTTGACAAGCTCTCTCCTAGAGTTGTCAAATGTGTGTTTGTTGGGTATTCCAAGACCCAAAAAGGATATCGCTGCTTTGACCCTGTTCGACGAAGATACTATGTTAGTGCTGATGTTACCTTTTTCAAGTCCATTCTGTATTTTTCTCCCACATGTGACATGCTTACTCCTTCAGAGGATGGAGAAGAGGTCTATATGCCACTTCCTCCATCATTATCACCTATGACACCTTCTCCAGCACCACCTCCTCCACTACCACCTCCACCATCACCACCTCCTCCACCGTCACCTTCACCGCCACCTACTTTCTTTCCGCAGGTTTACCAGCGACGACCCCCTGCTCATGTGCCTCCTCCGCCATCCAGCACGCCCAAGGTATGTTCTGACCATTTGAGTTTTCTGATGGCATTGGTGATTTGCATGTACAGACTGAGGTACAGGATCTGGATATGCCTATTGCATTAAGACAACAGAAATGGGCATGCACTATGCATCCTATTGGGTCTCATGTTTCCTTGGAGCGTCTTTCCAAGGATTTTAAGAGATTTGTTGTTGGTTTGTCTACCGTGGAGATACCGCGGTCATATCAGGAAGCACTACAGAGCATGAATGGCATTTGGCTATGGAGGAGATGACAACTTTACAGTCACGAGGTATGTGGAGTATTGTCCATGCTCCACCGGGCGCATCTGTTGTTGGCAGCAAGTGAGTATTTACTGTGAAGCATCGGGCTGGCGTACAATAGACGGATACAAGGCCAAATTAGTTGCTCGTGGGTTCACCCAAACCTATGGGGTGGATTATCAGGACACCTTTCTCCTGTTGCACGTCACTATGCCCTGCGGATTCTTATTGCTGTTGCTGTGGTTCGTGTTTGGCCAATTTTCCAATTAGATGTAAAGAATGCTTTCTTGTATGGAGATCTACAGGAGGAGGTTTTCATGCAGCAACCACCTAGGTTTGCTGCTAAGGGGGAGTCCAGTATAGTGTGCCATCTTCATAAGGCTATCTATGGCCTTAAGCAGAGTCCGAGGGCTTGGTTTCAGAAGCTCTCAGAGTTGATTGAACAGAAGGGGTTTGTCAGATCCACTGCAGATCACACTCTCTTTGTTAAGAGAAATCAAAGAGGTATTGTAGTTGTTTTGGTTTATGTTGATGACATTGTTATCACTGACAACGATGAACATGGCATTCAAGCAGCTAAGGATTTTCTCAGGCAACAATTTGTTACCAAGGACCTTGGCACGCTTCGTTACTTCCTTGGCTTGGAGTTTGCACGAAATCAATAGGGTATGGTTATGACGCAAAGGAAGTATGTTACTGATCTTCTATCTGAGACATGCATGACAGGATGTAGATCAGCTACTACCCCAATGGATCCTAATGCTAGGCTCTATGATGATGACTTTGAGGAGGTGGACAAGAGACGATACAGAGAGCTGGTAGGGAAATTATTATATGTTACTGTTGACGCATATAGAGTACCTGTACCCCTTCGTCTTTTTATTTTTCAGTTGTCTTCTTTATGTAATTTACCCATAGGCTACTCTCCTATATAAGAGAGCCTAGGGCTTATGGAATAGAACAAGTTATTCATTTTTCCCAACATGGTATCAGAGCGACGGTCCTATACCGAAGTTCTCGAAACCCTAACCCTAACCCACCCCACCCGCCGGCCTCTCCTTCTCCTTCCCTCTCGATTGGCGCCGCCTCTACGCCGCCGCCGCACGCGCGGCTGTGCTGCTGCTCGCGCGCCTCCTCCTGCGCGTGTGCTGCTCCTGCGCCGCCTCTCCTGCGCCAGTGCGTGCGCCCGCCCCCTCCAGCGCCTGCGCTCCTGCAGCGCACATAGCGCACATAGCGCACGTAGTGCCTCCAGTGCCTGCGCGCTCGTAGCGCTTGTGCATCCTCCAGCGCCTGCGCACCCTCCAGCGCCTGCGCACCCTGTGCGCATAGCGCTAGCGCCTGTGCGCGTTCTCCGGTGCACAACCCTGTGCGCAGCCTCGTGCGCGTGACCATCTGTGCGTGACTGTTGCGTGCGTGATCCAGTGCACACATCTTCTTAGTGATTCAGTGCGTGACTCTTGTGCGCGTGAAGACCGTAGCACGCACATCTTCATGGGTTTAGTTGCTTGAGGTCTACACGTGCAACTAAACCCGTCTATGTCATTGTAGACAAATCACAGATTGGTTTGTCAGACGTTCTAGTCTTCAGTATCCAGTATGTCAGAAAGCAAGGCAGATATCCCATCTATTGGCGCATTCCGTGGTCCAGCGCCTATTGTGAAGATGGATGGTACCAACTATGAACTGTGGGCAATGCAATTCATGAGCATGATGAAGTCTACGGGTAAGAAGCACATTCTTACCGAACCAGAGCCTGCTGAGAAGACTGGAACCAATGCCTCCTGGGAGGCTGATGACGCATACGCCAAGGTTTGGCTATCTGGCACATTGGCAATTGAGATTGCCAATGACATCCTCCATCAACCCACAACGAAGGATATGTGGGACATTCTGGCAGCTACATATTCCCAGGCGAAGAACGAGACAAAGATTCTGCAACTCCAGCATGATATCTTCACCATCAAGCAGAATGGTCGCCCCCTACATTCCCTCTATACATCACTAAGAGATGTTCGAGAAGCTCTATAGCTTCATGCCCCTGACAGCCACGCCAAAACAGCAGAAGACATATAGGAACGCGACTATGGTGGGCGTGTTTCTAGCTGCACTTGATCCTGAGTACGAGGCGGCACGATTACAGATTTTGGCCGACTCTACTATTCCTCCCATGGAGGAAGCCTTCCATAGACTGAGTCGGATTACAGTTCCTTCAACAGCTGCGAGTCAGAATTCTTCAGCCATGGCAGCAAACAGAGGTCGCGGATTTCATCACCAGGGCCGTGGACGTGGACCCCGTGGAAGGGGTGGCCGCACTAGGCCGACATGCACCTATTGTCACCGAGTCGGACACAATGAAGATACATGCTATTCAAAGCATGGATTTCCTGCATCCGCGAGAGCTGCTGAGCAGGTAGAGCCCCCATCTGCTGCTACTTTGGATCAACGGTTCGACGATCTTGTTGCCCGTCTGAGGGGCATTATTCCACCATCTGGACCAGCACCGACTGTAGAGAGTCATTCTGATGCCGCTGCTTCTGCCTCTGCGTCTACCAGTACTTCAGGTAGTATACTTGCACTGAACAGTAGTAGATCAGATACTTTACCATGGATTATGGACTCGGGCGCTACACATCACCTATGTGGCGACCAGAGTTTGCTTTCAGGATACACTCAGATCCCTCCAGGTCGGACAGTAGTGATTGCCAATGACACTCATTCCCCCATCACTGGTCAGGGGGAGGTTAGATTGACATCTTCTATGCAGCTCAAGAACGTGCTACATGCACCTGATTTTTCAATGAATTTGTTGTCAATTAGTCAGATTACAAAGGATCTACATTGTCGGGCAATTTTTGATCCATCTTCTTTGATTTTTCAGGACATCCATACGGGCAACGTGATTGGCCGTGGCTATAAGCAAGGAGGCCTCTACCGACTGAACCAGACTCCTTTTGCTGGAACCTCATCATCTCCTTCGGGACAAGTATCAACCTTATTATGTCATCTGCGTTTTGGTCATTTACCGCTTCAGAAGTTGCGTCGAGTTCTACCCTATGGTCTCTCACACACACCTATTCAGTGTGAGGCGTGTCAGTTGGGAAAGCATCACAGGTCGTCCTTTCCCAATCGTCCAGGTCGGAGTAGTAACTCCAAGTTTGAGTTGTTTCATATCGATGTCTGGGGTCCGAGTCGTGTTCCTGATCATCAGGGACACATGTTTTATATTGTATTTGTGGATGATTTCTCTAGAGTGTCGTGGGTGTTTCTCATGAAAAATAAATATGATGAAGCAGGAAATATTATTATCCATTTTCTGAATGAAATACAAAATGTTTTCTCCACATCTGTCAAGCTTGTGAGAAGTGATAATGCTTTAGAGTTGTGCACCAACATTCTGGCCAATTACTACTCCTCAAAAGGGATTATTCACCAAACTTCTTGTGCTCATACATCTCAACAGAATGGAATTGCAGAAAGAAAACACCGTCACCTTCTTGATGTCACAAGATCACTTCTTATACAGAGTCATGTTCCCTACTCCTACTGGGGTGATGCAGTTCTTACTGCATGTTACTTAATCAACCGTATGCCTTCGTCTGTCTTGAATGAACAGATTTCGTTTTCACTCATTCATCCTGACAAGGATCTGTTCACTCTTACTCCTCGTGTGTTTGGGTCGGTTGCATTCGTCCATCAGTTGTCGCCTGGTACTGACAAGCTCTCTCCTAGGGCTGTCAAGTGCGTTTTTGTTGGGTACTCCAGAACTCAAAAGGGGTACAGGTGTTTTGATCCTGTGCGTCGGCGGTATATGATCAGTGCAGATGTTACATTTTTTGAATCTGTTATGTATTTTTCAGCATCAGGAGACAAGCAGCTACCATCTATACCTCCTGATGCCATATACATGACACCACCACCTCAGATACCGACACCATCACCACCGCCGCCACCACCACCACCACCACCACTGCCACCACCACCGCCACCGCTTGTCTCACCACTACCATTCCATTACATCCGCAGGCCTCCTCCAGCTCATGGTCCTGACCCGTCACCTAGCTCGCCTATGGTATGTAATGCAAATATTAATGTTAATGGATCTGACGACATTTCTGAGCAGGATGTACTGCAGGAGCCTGATGAGAATACAGATGATTTGGATGTTCCAATTGCTCTACGGAAGCCGAAGAGAAGCTGTGCCAAATATCCATTATCAGCAGCCGTGTCTTTTGAGAGGCTATCTGGAGACTTCAGGACGTTTGCTTTGGCACTTTCAGCTACAGACATTCCACGGAATCATCATGATGCTCTACAGGATGCTAGATGGCGGCTAGCAATGGAAGAAGAAATGGCGGCACTTCAGTCCAGAGGAACTTGGAGCTTGGTCCCTATACCTCCAGATGTCAACCCGGTGAGCTGCAAGTGGGTGTTTACAGTGAAGCACAATGCAGATGGCTCCATTGACAGGTACAAGGCACGCCTTGTTGCACTTTGCTTCACACAGACATACGGGGTGGATTACCTTGACACATTCTCGCCTGTGGCGCGTCATTCCACTCTGCGGATCTTATTATCAGTTGCAGTTGCTAGAGACTGGTCGCTTTATCAGCTGGACGTGAAGAATGCATTCCTATATGGCGAATTGCAAGAGGAAGTCTATATGCAACAACCACCTGGGTTTGCTGTTGAGGGGGAGTGTTCCAAGGTATGCAGGTTACATAAGGCCATCTATGGCCTTAAGCAGAGCCCCAGAGCGTGGTTTCAGAAGCTTTCAGATCTTTTTGAGAAACAAGGATATAAACGCTCCAGTGCTGATCATTCCTTGTTTGTACATAAGACAGCTAGAGGTATCATTGTAATCATGGTTTATGTTGATGATATCTTGATTACAGGAGATGATGAGCAGGGCATTAAGCAGGCGAAAGAAAGGCTGGGAATCGAATTTGTCACCAAGGACTTGGGAGTCCTTAGAGATTTTCCTGGGTCTGGAGTTTGCTAGAAATCCATATGGATTAGTAATGTCGCAGAGGAAATATGTTACAGATCTATTGAGTGAGACATGTATGCTAGGGTGTCGACCTGCTACGACACCAATGGATACCAGCATGAAACTCTATGATGATGACACAGAAGAGGTGGATAAGAGAAGGTACAGAGAACTGGTAGGCAAGCTACTGTATGTCACGATCACTAGACCTGATATATCATTTGCAGTGAGTCGTGTGAGCCAGTTCATGGAGCAACCACGCCAGGCCTATATGGATGCAATACACATGATTCTGAGATATCTAAAATCATCTCCAGGTGCAGGCTTGCTATTTAAGAAGGGAAAGGAGATCTCTATCACAGCATGTGATGATGCAGACTATGCAGGATGCCCCAAGGACAGGAAGTCCACCTCAGGAATTGCAGTCTATGTTGGAGATGCCCTAGTCTCGTGGAGGAGCAAGAAACAGACAGTAGTAGCTAGATCCAGTGCTGAATCCGAATACAGGGCTATGACCCATGCTAGCACAGAAATGATGTGGGTAAAATCTTTACTTACAGATCTATGTCTTGATATACCGCTTCCTATGATGTTGGAATGTGACAATCAGACCGCCTTGTTCATTGCAAACAACTTAGCCTTTCATGAGAGGACCAAGCATATTGAGGTTCACTGTCACTACATACGTGACATGATTCAGAAGGGGTTTATTGCTACATCTCACGTCACATCAGAGAATCAGACTGCTGATATATTCACCAAGGCATTACTTCGAGGCCCATTCCAGAAGTGTGCGTCCAAGCTGAGCATGATTGATATCTATGCTCCATCTTGAGGGGGAGTGTTGACGCATATAGAGTACCTGTACCCCTTCGTCTTTTTATTTTTCAGTTGTCTTCTTTATGTAATTTACCCATAGGCTACTCTCCTATATAAGAGAGCCTAGGGCTTATGGAATAGAACAAGTTATTCATTTTTCCCAACAGTTACTATTACCAGGCCTGATATATCTTTCGCTGTGAGCAGAGTGAGCCAGTTCCTGGAGCAACCCAGGCAGGCACACATGGATGCAATGTGCATGATCTTGAGATATATGAAGTCTTCTCCAGGTGCAGGTCTTCTTTTCAGAAGAGATACATCTCTTACAGTTACTGGGTGTGCAGTTGCAGATTATGTTGGGTGTCCTAAGGACAGGAAGTCCATTTCAGGCTTCATTGTGTTTGTTGGTAGCTCATTAATCTCATGAAAAAGTAAGAAACAAACTGTTGTTGCTCGGTCTCGCGCTGAATCAGAATATAGGGCCATGGCCCAAGGGAGTACAGAAATGATGTGGGTCAAGTCTGTCCTGACTGATCTAACGATTGAGGTGCCTTTTCCTATGCACATCAAATGTGATAATCAAGCAGCCTTGTTCATAGCTAATAATCCAATATTTCATGTAAGAACAAAGCATATTGAGGTAGACTGTCACTACACTCGTGACTTGATCCAAAAGAGGCTTATTTCAATGTCTTATGTTGCTTCAGGTGATCAGATTGCAGATATGTTCACCAAAGCTCTTGCAAGAGGTCCATTTCATCATTGTTGTTCCAAGCTGAGCATGATAGATATATATGCTCCAGCTTGAGGGGAATGTTAAGATTCTTATTTTTTGTCGTATTTATTTATATTGTTTATTTCTCTTATCCCTTTTATGTAATTTACTCTTTGAGCTTTTCTCCTATATAAGAGAGCTCTAAGGTTAGATGGAATGCAACTTTTCACTCTCTTTCCACAAGCAGCGGCACAAAAGATCATTGCAGCAGAAGACAAGAATTAGGTTACTGAATGGAAGCAATGATCTAGACAGAGTTGGCTCTGAGATGGGGACGCCAACACCGCCCATTTCCATCGTGTGGCTAGTGGAAGGTGTCGTCATAATCAGATCTGATCCGTGATGGTAAATGATACCCACGTGGAGGGTGACCGCAGGATGGGCAGAGCAATTGCATACCATTTTCATTCTTTTTCCGGGAGACAGAAGGGCAAACAGTGGAGATGGATTGGCTTGGGGGCACCATGTGTTTCTGATGCACATGCTACCAGCTTGATACAGTAGATCACGACTGAGGAGATTAAAAATACAGTCTGGAACTTAAACGAAGATGGTGCTTCGGGCCCTGATGGTTTCCCCATCTTCTTCCGTTAGTTCTGGTCCATGTTAGGTGCTGAGGTGGTAGAGGTAGTCAAGGAATCTGCCCACGAAAATGCAGGCTTTGAGTAAATTAACCAAGCTTGTAAAAGTCGACCGACTAAGCTGACTAGTCGAGTTGGAGGAGTAGCCGACTCGACTTGGCCTAGTCGGCCATTAGTCGGTCAACCCGACTAATCAGGCCGACTAATCGGCCATGTCGGGCGACTAATCGTCTGACTTTTACATCAATCTTTTTTATTTGTTTTTTATTTTTTTAAAGCGAACTTATACTAATATGTTTAATGTTATATTTAAAGCCAATTACTTATTTTGTTTCATTATGATAGTATAGAGAATTTACAAATCTATGTTAATATATAAGAATATATGTATAAAAAATGATTTATTTATTTAAAATAATTAAAAAATATTCAAAACCGATTAAATTCGATTAGTTAGTAGACTGCCGATTAATCCTTAGTCAGTTACCCTGCCGATCGAGTACCGACTACTGGTTTATGCAACCTTGGAATTAACAAGGCACTTCTCTTCCTGCTTCCTAAAACGGAGGCCCCTGAATGAGTGGAGGACTTTCGACCGATTGCGCTCTCAAATGCATTATACCTCATTGTTGCGAAGGTGTTATCCATTAGATTGAACAGTATTACGGATCATATCATCTCACTGCTGTAGTCAGCCTTCATTCCGAACAGACAAATTGCAGACAACCTCACTATGGCTACTAAGGTTGTCGCCGACTGGAAGCGTAGTCAAGTGAAGGGTGTACTATGGAAAGTAGATTTCTCAAAGGCATATGATACGGTGGACTGACGCTTTATGTGGTCGGCTATGTGCAAATGGGGGTTTCCGGCACGCTGGATCTTTTGGATGAAATGATGCGTCTCGACGGCCTCCTACTCTGTGCTTGTCAATGGCCATCCAGAGGGTATATTTTTTCAGCCACAACGGGAGGTAAGACAGGGGTGCCCCCTTGCACCCATGTTGTTTGTCATTGCTGCCGATGTCCTTGCCTGTATGGTGAATCAGGCCGTCCTTAACGACTTCATTTCAGACTACTCCAATGGTGATGTTTCTATCCCTCTTTTATAGTATGCGGATGACACCATCTTTTTTATAGAGGGTGGCAAGGAGGCCTTGGCAATGGGTACAACTCTGGAGCAAGGGTTTAAATATCAGTTTCGGATATCGTATCGATACCCTGTCGATACGATATTTCGTCGAAATTTCGACGACATTTCGCCCATATCGACCACAATTTGTGAAGAAATGACCGAAAACTGCCCTCATATCGCCATATAGCTCGAGATTTCGGTTCCTTGTCGAAATCGAAGTTTCGTCGAAATTTCGCGAAATTTTGAAACCATGCTTTCGTCTGGAGATATACAGTAAAATGTCGGGACTGATTCTCAATCATGGGAAGTCAGTGATAGTTCCTTTTGGCCTTTCAGGGGATACTGCTAAAGAATGTTCTGAGGAGTTACACACCGCTTGTGGAGCCCTCCCGATCCGCTACCTTGGGGTCCCTCTTACTTGCGGAAGAATCAAGCTCTCAGATTGGCTACCGATTATCGAGAAGCTAGAAAACAGACTGTCTGGTTGGAAAGCGGCGATTTTATCCAGATGCAGTCGGTTGGTGCTTATTAAAGCAGTGCTCTCTGCTATCCTGATATTCTTTATGTCCTCGCACCTATTGCCGGTTGGTATCAGAAATAGATTAGAAAAGATCATGAGAAGGTTTCTTTTGGGAAAATCGAGTGATGGTGGAGCTGGGATACATTTGGTCGACTGGGAGGATGTTACACTGCCTAAGGTGGATGGTGGATTGGGAATTAAGAATATAGGCGGCATAAATAAAGCGCTTTTGCTAAAATGGGTTAATAATTTGTGGGGTGGAGATGAAGACATTTGTTGCAGACTAATTCACAAGATCTATAATATCGAGGACCCTCAGAGCACTCTACAACGACCACATATGTACCCTTCGATATTCTGAAAAGGAATCACTTTGGTTCTTCCCCATTTCCATGATCTTTTTCGACCTGTACTTGGAAATGGAAATACGTTTTTGTTTTGGAAAGACAACTGGACATGCTATGGATCTTTCTCTATTAGATTCCTGTGACTTTTTGCTTTGGCCGGCAACATGGATGCTCTAGTCTCGGATTGGTAGATTGACGACAATTGGTTGCCTTCTTAAAAGATTTCTCTGACCAACGACTTGAAGATTTCCTTAAGACTTGGTGACATGCCATCTACGTGTAGAGACCATTGGGTCTGGAATGACAATTCTTTCTCTGTAAAAAAGGCGTATCGTGCCATCTGCAGACCAACACCACCTATGACGGTCTCCTTAATCCGTAAGTGCAACTTCATTTGGGAACTCCAACTTTCGGGCAGAATTGGCTTCTTCATGTGGCTTTTGAGGAGGAGCATTATGACAAGGGACAAGTGTGCGAGACTCCTCCAGGATACATCCAATAGATGTCCACTCTGTGAAACCAATATCGAAACGGTGGACCACCTCTTCTTCCAGTGCGCAAAGAA